>RJJA01000439.1:275-45502 GCA_003724045.1 Lepidurus arcticus | reverse complement strand
CTTTCGCAAAAGAACAAAAACTACCAGTGCCATCTGTGAATTGTTCCTATCAATAAGCTAAGGTATACGGGAGCCTTAAGCTTTCTTTATCCCTCCCTTATAAAACAGTGTGCATGTGTGCAGGGGGGTGCCCACCACCACTCATCTAGACTTTTTGTAATGGGTTTAGAACGCATTTAAAAAATATTTAAGGCTGTTTTAGATATTCGATCAATGTCGTATTTTGCTAAAGCTGCGAAAAGGGCACGTGGATACACACTAGAAAATTTCTGTAAAATCTAAAATAAATATTTTTTTGGGTTGTTATGTCTACTAATTTTAACTTTGCTTACACTATTTTGTTTGTAGTTTTACAGATTTCAAGAGTGAACCACCCAAACAGTGAATTCTGCTTCTATTCTGCAATCTTACCATTTGTTTTTTAATTTAACGAATTTCTTTGTTTTGTTTCTTTGTTGGTATAAAAGATACCAGGTATCAATCATTTTCCTGTCTAGTCTTGAATTATTTAAAAATTGAAAGCTCAATTACCTTTCCTTGCGACCCTTTAAAGCAGAGGTGCCGATCCCCCCCCCCCCAGGCCCAAGAGGAGTTCCCCCCCCCACAGAACATGGCCAAGAGGAGTTACTCCTCACGTAATCAGCACCACTGCTTTAAAGAAGTTAACGAATTTCTGAAATCCCACTACACATGCGGCACTTGATGCCAGTGCCATCTGTGGGGGTGCGTCAATGTCAACAAGTTCGGCTTCTACAGGAACCAGGGAGCCATAAGCTCCAAACTCTTTTAACTGTAAAGCCGCTAGCTAGGAACCACCCTAGCTCATTACCAGGTTTCTTTTCCATCTGTTTGGGAGCTAATGTCTTCCGCATTGGCCAAGCAAGACAGTTATGGATCCATAACTATACTTTTTCTTTTTTATGTGCACGCTTCCGGCTTTTCTACTGGGGATGATGACGATGAGTAAACACATACGAATAAACAGGCAAAGGTAATCGCAAAAGCAAACCCCTCAACTTGACTTTATTTATTTATAGGAACTCTCTCCTTTCCGTTCCAGTCTGCTTTACCCGTTTCCAGCTTTTGCGTTCTTACGACCCTCACCCTTCACCTCACTAAAGGTAATAAAAAGGAGAAAGGGATTCTTGGGAATGCTGTCAACAATAAGCACATCGACTCGATCGATTGACATGCTTGGGCATCTGGAAAAGGGGGATGAGCGTGGACGGGGGACAAGTCCTCTTGGACTTGCAACAATGGCTCGCATGACGTCACCATTAATGGGGCGGACTAGGTTTGCCTTGTGTATTACGATATCCTGCTCCCTATGTAACCTTGTGTTGACTCTTCCGCTTTATTTTTTCCTCCCTTCACCTTGCACAGCAGCCAATAACTAACACATGACACACACACGGGCGGGTGCCTGAGTCTGTTTACGGCAGTCCTATGTAGTCGGGACTATTACGGATGTTTGGGATTTTCGGGTCAGCTTGAGTTTTGGCACGGGCACCTTGTGATGAGCTTAAACTCGTCTCGTCGTTGCCGGAACGTGTCAACGTGGAGACCCGAGCCAACTCCTATATCGTCAATTTAAAACAACGTCGACGTCGACGCCGTGTGACGTCACGAGGAAATGAAACGTAAAAGAAAGGGGCCTTTTGACACGGACCATAAAACTTACGTCGCGAGAAACCTGCCGGTATTTGCCTGCAAACTCGCGTACAGCCATAGAGCCAAAACTTACGGACAGTTTTAAAACGTCATGCTGATTAACTGAAGAGGGACTCACGAATTAGAAAGCTGCGAAAATCTTGTAATTCGTATCAGTGGTGCTGATGAGGGGGGTTCGTGAGGAGTAACTCCTCTTGGCTATGTTCTGGGCGGAGGGATTGAAGGGAATTCCCCCCTCGAAAATTTGGGGGGGACATTTGTATGGGTTGGAGAGGGGACTCCTCTTGGGCCTGGGGGGATCAGCACCTCTGATTCGTATAGCTCAAGGGTGGAGAAGTGAATATTTCATTTAAAATGGTACAGCGCCGGCGCAATGTTGTCTTTTGCCAGGTACACGGCGAATCAATGTTCTTGACTTCGACTCGGGGAAAACCCAACTTTTCTATAAACAACAAGTGTGCGCAATGTACAAAGCTCTCTCATCCTTCGGCCCTCTTCACCCCGACTCGAATCCGGCAATCATTTGACAATATCAGCCTGCCACCAATGATAGGCACAAGTCTCGAAATAGCTTTCAAGTACCCGAAGCGATGGTTGGTAAATGTAACTAAAAGTTAAGTCACTAGTATTGTTCCCACTTGTTCCCCTTAATAATTACTTAAATATTAATCTACTATAAAACAGTCACTAAATACCGTAATATATTTCCTACGTGTCCTTATTTATTGCTACTTTATCCGGATACAATTTTATTCGAGTACTAACCTATTACTGTTCAAATGAAAATTGTATTCAATTGTATTGTATTTCGTGAAAAATGCACGAAGAAAGTAGGGAATGTAAAAAAAATGGGAAGCAATATAAGAAGAAGAAAAAGACTCACCCATCCGAGGCTAAGGAGGAGTTTCTTGATATGGATTTCGGCGACAGATCATTTTCCGAGTCGCGATAAAGGAACGATTCTCTTCTCTGGGGCATATTCTGCAGAACCAAGGCTGCCCCGGACGGCGAAATGGCTCCATCCGTATGGGCCAATGGACTTCGACTTCGGTCTGGTCCTCCATTTTCGACCTCAAAACTGCCCAAAGGAAAAAAAATCATGAATGAATGGTGTTTCATCTTAAGCATCCCCAAGATAAGTACATTTCGCAGGCAACAGCAACAACACCAATAATGCTATTGTAATGATTTCGTTCCTTAAGCGGATTATCACAGTTGCCTGCTTCAACAATCCTAACGGGTTTAGCAAGTACTGCTAGGGACTCGCGAGATGGAAGACGAAGGTCCCTCTTCCTCTCTGAAAACGTTGATTAGTCCCTAGGAAGAGGGGGGGGGGGCAAAGTCATTCCCCTGTAAACTTTTCTTCCCTACTGCACAACATTCAGAGTGGAGCGAGAAAAACGAGAGTGAGAGAGAGGAGAGAGCATAGAGAGAGAAAGGCCAAAGGGGCTCAGGCTTTTTGGCAGATGGCATGGGCCATATTAGTCGTGTACGTATCCATGGTGATATCGATTGCAGAAGAGAGCGCTTTTGTGTCCAGCTCTTAGCTGTAGAGCTCTTTACTACACACTCGCTTTTCTTTCTCGTCATTCTCCGGGTTTTCTCTTTTCTGTTCTCCCTTGCTTTACGTCTTTTGAGTCTTCTGTGTTTTAGTTCGGGACGCCTAATCGCTTTTCCTGTTTAGGCCCCAGCTTAGTATGCAAACTAGGCAAGCCTTGGAGCTATTCACAGTTTCATTAACCGACAGCGACAACTTTCCTTACGAGCGAGAGAAACATGAAGGACCACCAAACTCAACGAACCTGGCGCCTTTACTTTCTTTGGCCGCCAAGATATTGGCAACCATGGCGGCCGCTTGCTGGTGTTGGTGCTGGGCCGCCGTTGCTGCGGCCGCCCGCCGCTCCTCGGCTCTACGTCGACTTCGCCGCCCAATGAAGGCATTGGATGTGGGGAACAAGCTAGAGGAGCGTCGCCGGGGTGCAGGAATACTTTTGGCCGGTGAATTATACACATGGACGACAGCGAGGGGACTCGCCTGGGTCGCTGTCGATTCGCAATTGAGGGGCAAGGACAGGGTGACCGGGGAGACCCCGGTACCTGCTGCACCCCCCTTGGCGATTTCCGAGCCCCGGGGAGGCGACCCCGCGGAAGGGGTGCAGGGCCGAGTCACTGGATTGCTATTATAGCCACCAGGCAGTGCCAGTTTGGACTCGGGCAAGCTGCAACAAATGATGGCCTGGGCCGGCTCGCTTATGAACAAGACATCATTACAAAGACATGGGGAGAGGGTGACGTCAGCGACCGTAGACTTGGCCGCCATGACAGCCGGGGATAAGACGGTGGACGCGGTGGAAACGGCCGTAGAAACAGTGGCAGTGGAAGAAGGCTGTTGAGCCACCAACGCTCGTAATTTCTTTTCTTTGTCGCGGCGTTTGCGACCTGACAATATTTCCCAGAGCAGCATGGCCGAAAACAGCATGATGGTTGGCTGAGGTCACATGGCCACTACTTTAGATCTTTCCGGGGGAGGAGGGGGCTCCACACAGAATCCCACAATAGGTATCCTTGTTTATTTCTGCGTCCACCGCCGCAACCTCCTCTTACTTGCTCGGCGAAAGCGATAACTCTCACGACGAGTCACATGTTGAGAGAGAGGGTGCAATAATAACAGCCAAAAAAGGGTGGCGCAAGCTATGCAGCAAACACACACGACTTTCTTGCTAGTATAGATCTGCTGTACTGGCAGACTGCGAGGCGGGGTCTAAAAAGGGCTGCCACGTCCAACATGCGGAAACCCCGATAGCGACGGCGCAAGATCTTGTACTCAAACCCCCCCTTTTACACCCCGTGACATCTTTTTCCCCTCTCTTGTTTAGGCGGGGAAAGGGGCCTTCATATGGCTATATAGATTTAGCCTTTCCTGGAATATTGTTTCCGAAGAACAAGGAAAGGAGCATGGGGAGAGCTTTGTCAAGTCGCAAGTTGCCAGCAGGAGGATTTTCCGTGCTTTCGATTACCCCCTCCGTCTCCGGGTAAAAAGGTATTCCTGTGAAAGCTCATTGCTTCCGCTGCGTTCTGATCAACCGCGCACCGCTTCTTAGACAACAATTTTCTGATCCTAGAGAGTGACAAGCTAAGCAGTTTTCGGCTATTGCGGTGCATTTCCACGCGTAAAAAAATAAATTATTACTGTCAACAAGTAAGTAATAATAAGTTCTGTAATAATAACTTCTGTAATAATAACTTCTGTAATAATAATAATAATGTAATAATAACTTCTGTACCTTTGCAGTTCCGCTGAATAGGTCATTGAACGAAAGAAATCAACACGAATTTCTATAGAAATTACTTTTTCGTCATAAGACGTTTCGTTCGAAATAGTTTCCCCGACACAGAATAAACCTAATATAATACTGTATGATAAATAAACATTATACGATATTATCGCAATATTTAAATATTTTACTTACAAATACAATTGACCCTCTAAACTTAATCCCTCGGTAGAAAATCAAGAGTCACGTGATTTTTTGTTAAAAAAGTAAAGTTCAAAGATGTTCGCGTTGAAAACAGCTGAAGGTTCTTCAAGATATTGAATGCCATTACATCTGTTTCAGCTATTAAAAAACTTGGGCTTATACGGATTATTTGAAGTTGCGAGTTAAATCCACTTGAAAGAAAGCCTTTCAACCCAAATACCAAGGAATGACTGGATTTACTTGGAGAAATTTAAGGGTTCGCGGTACCAGCCAAAGGACCCAAACCGTCGATAAAGTCTCAATTCGAGTTGCATTCCCTCCAAGTCAAGTGGCTTGGTGTAAATAGCCGGGGCGTACGTCGAGTTGATCGCTAACGGGTTAATCAACCCGTACTTGGGATGGGTGGCATTACTGGGCAACTTTCCACTCGGTTTACGATGTTTGGACTTGTTAGATCGCGGGCGAGGCATTAAAGGCAACCACATTTTGAAATCCATACCGTATACCAAAATCCAGAATAGATGGGAGGGCACCGTCACTCGACGTTATAGTTTATGCAAACAACACTCCCCGTCCGGTTGCAAAGCGTTACGTTATACACTTTAGACGTTGCCTTTTCTCCACAAAAATATCCCAAATCTCCTGCTTAATTCCTTACACTGACGTCATGACCCGTACACGATCAAATAACTCGAAACTATTGCTCAAATCTACACCCATGTTAACCTTTCACTTGTTTCTGCTCTTCTGTTGTCACTTGCACTCGGCCCAGACAAAGAGGTAGAATTGCTTATGTATTTCCTGGAAGATTGCTTATCGAATCAACTTCCTATCTGGAACGGTTACACAAAACTTTACACAATGGCCAGCACTGTCTTTCTCCATGTCCCGTATGGAGAAGTTGGTCAGCCTTATATAAGGCGAGCGTGTTACCACCGGAAACTCTTATCGCTTCGGTTTGGCGTTTTACCTGTTTCAATCAAGGTAATGTTGACGACGCTTATCAGTCTAACCTTAATTACTGTACTAGTTACTATAAATGCAAAACCTATGGGCCATTGGTGTCAAACCGCCTTTGAACCCCTTCAAATCCTATTTTTTAAATACAATTCCAATAGAACATCCCTTGAGGGCCTTTTCGTACAGGTAAGAATGGACAAGGACGATTTGTTAGCAGCTTAGCTTACGGGAGAGCACAAAGAGGACAAGACGACCTTGGAAAAGTGAATCTCTACAAATAAAAGTTTTGATAGACCCCGCTCATACATCTACCTGACTACGTGACTGGCGTTGGCGGTCGCTGGGCGCCACTTGCTTGGTGCACTTAATCGTCTCCGGTGAACCAAAATAATGGAATGGGGTTGGGAGATGACAGAGATTTTCCGCCTCCGCCCCGATTCCATGACTAAATTTCTAGCACTGCAAGGCACACAGGTCCTTTTCTAGGACAGCAATTCTCCTGGAGACGAAGTGCCAGTTTCTGCCGTCTGCCCTTCCTTCTTTGCAAATACTGTGTACCGTAAATCCACCAAAAGTCTGGGAAATTAGCTGGGAAAATAACCCCAGAACACCACGGGAGCAAAACTCCGACGAGTCGATAAAATGGAGCAGAGAAGTAGGAAATCCGTACGGTCGTTACGCACCGCCAACCTCAAAAGAACACCAATCCAACAAGTTTCTTTATTTTACTTTGCTTTACGTGCTATTTTTTTTTTGTTTATTTCCCAGAATTCCTGGAAAGTGCACTCTCTGTCACCGCTTCTTTTGGCATAACAATGCAGCAGCTTTATCAGCGCATTTCTGCCACCTATGCTTCTTCTTCACACACGGACGCCAGTACTTTTTCTTTGCATCCAAACAAATTATCCCTCCCAGACTGCCATTAACGGCGGCTCTCGGTCCCTGTTCCTGATAAACATACAAGGTCCAGTCCAGTGTTTTTCTGGACGGCGTTTTCGGCCCCTTTTGGAAGCCTATCTTGGACCGGTGACACAAATACTGCAAGTACACGTTCCTTTCCCGGGGGCTTGCACAATAAATGCTCACAAAATTTGCTTACTCGAAGGAAATGTACTTTTTTAAAGAAAGAATTGCAAAGGCGACCATTTTGACACTACAAAGCTTTGGCACAAATTCTCGAGCTATCAAGAATGTGTCAAATTTTTAACGCGAAATGGGTCTTAAGAAAGTGCTCCTTATCGGGTATCGCTCGCTCTAGGGAGATTAACACGAGATTCCAATCAAGTACTTCAATTGTAATCAATTCAACTTCAAACTTGATGCTACAGTATATACTTCCAAACGCACAAATTGGGGATTCGGGTCAAATGATTTAAACTGCAAAGAAGATGCTTTGAGACGGACCACTTGAACTGTCGGACGAGATTCTATTGCTCTTTGGCATGCAAAACAAGCTCCGCTCACGGTCCTGAAATGCAACAAGCAACTGCAGTGCCAGAGATGCTCATGAAGACCATCCAACGATAAGAAGAAAAACCGAAAAGAAAGAAACGGGAGGGAGAAAGGGATGAGAGGGATGCCACGGGCTGGTTGGGGATTTATAGACTGCGATTCACTTTAAAGGTTTCGCCTGGCACAATACACAGGGAATATACGTTCTCCTCCTAGAGAAGGTATTATGCCACCTTCAAATAAGGGACTTTTTGTGTGTGTCCTATGATCCCTCTATTGCTTGTATATACCTGGGGAGCCTTGGCATAATGCAATTGACGTAAGAGAACGGTCGAGCCCCTTACTAATACTGTTATTGTGAGCATTATTGTTTGTTGATCCGAAGACCAAGCTCGCGGCAATCCCGGCAAGTGTTTGCAAATTAGGGAGGAAATTGACCAGATTCGTGATGTAATTAGCGAAACATGAGAAAAGTGCAACTAATAATCACGCGAATTTTAAAACGGAATTTTGTAGAAATCAAACTTGAATCCCCTCGCTTTGAAAGTTATGAGAAATAGCAGTAGAACTAGAACTGTCTGACCACCGGTGGGAGCTACCTTCACACCATCTAGCGGAAGAACCCCAAAGGTTGAGTACCGGGAAGTGCCCGTAGCTACCATGCCGCAGATTTTACTTTTTTTCCTTTCGAACGTGTCCCATACGCAGTAGGAAGCGCTTTATTCAGATTTCTCGTCTTTGCTTCGCTAAACAATAATACATTTTACCCGGGAAGGTGTGAACGATGAATGAATCCTGGGAACTTGGGGAAAATAGAGGAAAAAGTTATGTTAAGTGCAAAGAGAAACCATCTTTTCTCGGGTCAAGGATTAGTGTTTAGCTTAGCCAACTGAATTGGCCGTACAGAATGACTGAAGCTCACCTAGGAGGTCAACGACTGGAAAACAAGTCGGGGAGTTCCAGCAAATCAATCAATTTCCTAGCACGTTTGGGTTTCTACTTCAAGACACATCATGTAAGCTGTCTAGCAGTCGTCCAAAGTGGGGAATTCAATTTACTTTCCCTCAAAATCTCTGATGAAATATCGAAAACCTTGCTGTAGTCTTAAACATGTTGAAAGGAAGGTTCTTGTGCAAGAATTGAAGTAAAATTTACTTTTTTCCCATTTTTTTTAACGAAGCCGTTGAAATCGTATTTCTTTAAAACATCTCATAACAATATTTATGTGATGATTTCCGTTTTCTTCTTCTTAACTGTTTTCATGAAATTTAGCATTATAATTTATTACTATTTCAAGCCTTTTATTCATAAAGTTTACCCTTAACCTTAGACGTGTAAAGTCTTAAAAATAATATACTGATTTTCTTGTGCCAACTTATTGGTTGTCGGCAATAGCCAGAGCTGCAACGAGCGCGCTCCAAAAAGAGCGCGCTCGCAATGTCGCGAGCGCGCTCCTTTTCATTTTTGGGGGCGCGCTCAGAAAGCACTGATCGCGTGCGTTCGTACAGTGGCGCCATCTAGTAGCGAACATTAAAAACATGCAACCAAAACAACGATGCGTCGCTTGGTCGTTTCCTCGTGTTAGCGTGCACACGTGTTAACTGTGCAAGTATTGCTTATCATTATTATTATTATAACATGACATTAATAAGTTTTGCTACACTAAGACGCAGATTCGCTTTATAATAGTTTGCGCTTCCACTCAATAGATTGCAGTATTGAAAGAGCGCGCTCCTTTTTTAAATTGTGAGCGAAAGAGTGAGCGCGCTCGAAAAAAAAAAGAGCGAGTTGCAGCTCTGGCAATAGCCAAGTCAACCTAGCCAAGTTAAAATATAACAGGAATGCAATATCAATATGACTTTCTAAAGCAAACACAATTAATTAAGAACTTTTAAAGAATTTCTACTACATATTTGCTCTGCCGTTTCTAAGAAAGCTGGTTTGGACTTTTGCGGACACCGCGCAGAAATAACCGCCTTTAGCTCACACATTCCTGCATCGGAAAAAAATAAGTCTAAAGAAAGCCCAGCAAAACTGAACCTTTTCTGCTTACCGGTTTGCTTGTAGACCTCAATTTTCACTTTAGCTTGGCTTGGAACAAACGTAAACGGTTACGTCACTCAACAATCTTTTGGCCTCCCTAACAGCGTTTCTATACCCAAATGGATCTACGGCGACTTGACTTGACGCCACAACATTCCCAGACGCCGAAGGAGAAGCCAAGGGGAATAAATACAACGCAACAAAAGTGCCTTTCAAAACTAATTTCCTGCAACATCTTTCACCACTCTGTGATAACAACTTAATGGCTCAATTTTTTTAAAAAAAAGTCTCTTCTTTAGAATAACGTGACATCTCTGCTGACGTCTTTTACACCTTACGAAACGAGCTACTGCAACAAGAACCTGAAACTGTGCCCCCAACATGATTCAGCACCTTTTTACCATATTAGCAATTAAGAGTGCAAATCCAAGTCGAGTTAGCACTATTAGATACACCCAAGAAGACTCTTCTGAACAACCTGACATCGCAACAGCTGGAAAACCACTTTTTGAAACCACGTGGGTGAATCCAATCCTCACACTGTTTTTTTTAGGGGCGGACTTACTGGCAGGAATGGCTCCGGCAATTAAATTCAGTCGCCGATTCTTGTTGCTGCCACCAGAGGTGATGCCTCGAGCTAAATCCATGCTGTTCCTCGCCGGTTCCGCTGCCGAACACGCTACATGAGCTGCTACTGGATTGCCAAACCTGCCTGGATGACGTCACGCACGTGTTCTGCTTTAGACATCCCATTTCTGCTGCCTCTTGACTGTTATTTTCCGGCTTGGTAGTCGGCATGCTACTTCCGACCACGCTTCCGGAGACGCCTGGCGGCCGAGGGATTTTCAATTTGGGCAAAATAATCGTTTTCCCTCGCCGCGTGCGGAGTGAGAATGAAGAGCAATAAGTCAATTCCGGCATGGGACTGTGTGGCGAAAGAATTGTGAGGCCCCGGGCCGACTCTCGCCAAGATTCGAAACTCTTTGGGGACGCACAGGCATCCGACGACGACGTTTCATTGTTGTTCGGCCACGGCACCGTTAGTACGTTGGGATCACTTCCCCGCTTTCGAAACTGCTCGTGCCAGAGTACACGGTTTTCCCATTCAGGAGTCAAGTGCGGTTTATGCTCACTCAAGGTACCACCGCTAGCAGTAGCAATTAAACGATCCCATCGATTCTTTGGACTCTCCCCTATAAACGCACCCTGATGACAATTCTGAGGGATCGATGCACTTGTGGTCGTCAACAACGGCAGCACTAACGACGGTCGAGATCGACCATTGTTCACCTTGCCAGGATTAGCTCCTGTACCAGCAGCTGGTACTGATTCATTTCTTTGAAAATCACTCATGGCTTTTTTTTTCTTTCCAGTCTTTGACTCCTTATCTTCGTGAAAATTGTCAACGAGAATAGGACGATCTGTCCTCTTATCTGCACAAAAGTCTTTTAACTCGGCACAAATAATTCGGGTTCAAAAGACAAACGTCTTTTATCTCCCTTCACGGCCACGTTTCGCGCTCGACTGTCAAAGCCCCTTTGTTTCTTAAGGCCTTTGCCTTAGTGTCTGTGCTGTATCTCGGTGCACGACTAACTGAAGTAAGTATAGGAAACCTCCTGTGACTCTCAGCGAACGAGCAGCTTCTGCTCCATCGCTGTTACCTTACCTTACCTACAAACTCCTACAGACACATATACAGCTTTGGCACAAGGCGGACTGGAGTGACCAGTTTTTCACTCCTACCGCACACAACACGTTTCCCTACAGTACACTGACTACACAACTACAGGTAGATCTCGTTTGGAGGGGCTTAATCAAGACAGGTGCACAGCGTGTTTACACCCGCCAGATGAGAGAACAGCTTAGTTGTTAAACCAGCGGAAAGGGGGGGAGCGAGGCCAAAAGCACGCATTCCAAAAACACCTGAATGACTCACGGGGTTTACTCATGGAAGAGGGCTACATTTCTTAGGAGAAAGGAAAGAAACATTTTCTTCTTGCCTTCTATGGAAATTCTTTCCAACCTCCCTCTCTTGAGTGTATGCAAGGAGGGAGTTGCTCTCGCTCGCTCTAGCCTGCAGAGCTTCAAAAGGTAAAAACAAACGGAAAAATGAAAAGAAGAGAATTTTCAAGGGGCTTGATCCGACGTCACCTCGCCCTTAAAAACTTTCCAACTTCACATTACCCGGCCTTGCTTTGTGCGTAGGCTTAGTCTTTGAACGTTGTTACTTCTATGGCAACACTTGGCTGGAGAAAAAGATGCTTAGCCCAGACTTTGGTTTGTGCCAAAGCGACAAAGGTCAAGAGACAATGGCGGGCGTTGAGGGAATGGATGTTTAATGGGGGATCAGACTCGACTTAACATACAATTACAAAGCAAGAAGGAAAGAAAAGGGAAAAGTTTGCGTTGAGTACGTGATCAGACTTTGCTAATTTCGAGGAATTTGGGATTTGGCTGAGAGTAGCAAAACAATGCAGAAAAAAACGGTACCTATGTTAGGGACGTTAAACTCGTGCCTTTGCTATTTTAAAGAGTGCTAAAACTGAGGAGAAGCGAAGTTAAAACGAAAAAGGGGGGAAAGGCATTCCCGTTTTAGTTGAGTTGCGTTGCCGAAATAGCAACCGCGTTTTCATTTCAAACGCACGGTGCCTGGCAGGGAAGGACATCTAGTGGGGGAACTTGAAAGCAGGAGAGGCATCCGCGTTGGGATGGTAATGGCTGTTACCGGTAAAGTGCTGAAGTAATTCGTAAAACTGAACAGGTTTGGAGATGGACGAGTCGTTCGATCGTTTGATGATGACAGAGGTTACATCTGGGCATAACTGGGAATCATAAATGCCGAATGCATGGCTGCTTACAGTCTTTAGCGGCGAAGTATAGCTGGAATCACTCCTATATGATTATGACTCACGAGTACAAGGTGAGTACTAGAACGCTGTACATCGTGATTACTGCGAATACGACACCGCTCCCTATAATTACCCCTTTAATTAGCTTATTGATTCCACTGTTCTACTGGGTACAGAATGCGACAGACGAGCAGGTGGGCTCCCACCATGGTCCAAATATTCGCATACTTGGAAAATATTGAAGTACTACGTGTAATGAATCGTTGTAAGTAATAAACTTCAATTTTTACTAATACTTCAAGGACAACCTTTAAATATTTGCTTGCCTTTCAAGAGAAGTACGATATTTCAAATTCCTTCAACATTTCCTTTCAAATTGTAAGTAATAAACCCTTAAATTTGAAATAAGTCCCGACATTTCAGAAAACACTAGGATCTATAGTACCTACTGAAAGTACTAAGCTCTACGTTAGTTTATTAAAAGTATTTTTTCTAAAAGCTTTCTCGGCTTGATGAATGGCTTCCCGATGGATAAGTTTCTTAGAATTTTCGGTAAAATATTAAAGCTTAGGCTTTACAAGTCTTTACGACTACAGATTTGAAATAAAAATTTAACCTAACTACAGAACGTAAATCTTTGGAAGTTGCATTACATAATGAATTATATTTAAGCTCAAAATATAAAAAGTCGAAAAGTCTAAGTAAAAAGTCCAAATATAATATAATATTGTAATTTAAAAATAACTTAAGCCTTAATTTAAATTATACCTCTACCTATTTAAATTATACCTCTACTGACCACAGGTTTTTAAAATTAGTTATAGTAAGTACTGAATAGTTTATACCTTAGATTTCTTAGATATAAACTTTCTTAGTTAATATCTTAGATTTTCAATCTTACTTCAATTGAAAAAGAGATTTCAAATTAGTAGCTAAACTATTGTGAAAGGAATCAACTTAAAATAATTAAATCCCATCTAAAATGGCAAATTAAATAGTACTGTATTTAAATGATCTTGGTATATGAGGCTCTTATCGATCTTCTAATGTTTCACACCAACCCTTGAACGGGAAATTCTGCAATGACTTCCGAAGTTTGCAGCGACTCGAGATAAGCAAAAGATTTAGTCAAGTGGAAACGATTGGAGCCCCCTTGCAAACACACATTCCACTCGCGAAATAGCCTTGCCCTTGCTTTGCACGTTACCAAAGAATCGATTCTGCAATCAAGGACTCCCCCCCTTTTTTTACTGAAAACCAGCCTCACGGAATAACCTAAACGATCTATTCTGCTTACCCAGAAAGAGGGATTGATCGCTGAGGCTCCAACAGGCACCAGACCCCAAAAACAATACAAAAAATACAGAAGACAGAAGACGGAGAAATTAGAACCGATACATTACAATGTAGCTTTCAACATCTAACCATGCCAACATACTTTTCTGTTTTTTCGTTCTTACTTCCAAGTTCCTCGCACGAGACGAAACATGAAAAAACGCCTCCTTCTCCAACCAAAAAAGTTACTAACTAAGTAACCGTAAGGAAAGCCGGTAGTAAGGAAAAAAAAGTTACTAACTGGAAGTCATTGCTTGTCGTTCGTAATGGGCCAACAAAGAAAGTAAGACGATAGTAAATACTGTAGCTTTTCAATCGATTTCAGATTAGCGTTTGTTCGACGCCAGATAACATGATCAGACAAAAAAATTCTTCATACGGATGAAAATGGGGCGTGTCCTTCGCGTGTTAACGCGAAGGACAGTTTTCGCGAAGAAAACTCGATATACTCTATAGCTTTTTTTTCGGCCGTCAGTTTTTCTTTTTTCATCGTTTTTTTCCCCTGTCTGGATGTAAGAAGCCAAACAATAATAAGCCTGCTGCGCTCTTACATGAATCGGTTTGCTATTGTTGGCTTTTATTGGCTCAAGACAAGTCTGTCTGCCGGGTTCTCTCTATTCTCTGACGTACCGTACGTGACCAAGCCACGTTTTTTCCGCTCACAACACACTGATGAGCCAAAACCCTATCAACCTGAAAGAAAATCTACCACAGGGCGGGGTCACATTCATGGTTCATCATAAAAGTCTTCAGCGCTCCAACACATACACACCTTAAGCTACATGTTTGACTGTTTCAAAAAAAGAAGAAATTGCTCTCTGGAGAGCCCTGTAACTTTAAAACGAAAAGAGGGGAAGCCTATCAAACTCTTTAATCCTTTTTGTTTCCTTCAATGCCATGAGATCATTCCCGAGGACTGTTCCCATCTGCCATGCCAGGAGACTTCAACTTATGAAACACAAATTCTCCAATTTTCTTCTTTGCGGTATAATACATTCATATATTATTTTAATACTTCTCCTTTACAATTCATAGTTTGTGTATGTATTTATATATAGATGTGTTTGTAGGCTCTATGTACCTGCAGATCCACGAGTGCCTCCGACGTGGAGGACAAGGAATTGATAGGAAGGAGCCAAAGGTTAGCGCTCCTTCACGCGGAAGATCGGAATAGCGATCCGCCGTAATTCCGCCAGCGTTATTATCGGAAAACCATTGATGCTGGGGCGACGAGGTTGTCGTCCTTTCTTCGTCGCATACTGCACTTTCATGACCCTGACTCCCAGAACGAGTCCAGCCATCACAACTACCCTCTCCTAGCGCGGTAATCGTGGAGCTGCTATCCACGGAATCCGGACTGTCGTTCAGATTCTCCTCCACGTCCTCGACCTGGACACGGAGTTCGGGCACAGCCCACGTCAAGCTCCCCATTTTTCCAAAGGATGAATGTGCTTATAGCTCTAATCCCATCTGATTAATTTGCACCGTATTCACTTCATTTCCGCTCCCAACTTTTTTCCTTTCTCTCATTCTTATTTACCAAAACACTATACAACACCCATAAAACAAGCTCTTACACACGGGTGCCGCCACGTTTTTATCAACGTCACTTTTATCAACGCCTCAAAAACGTAGGACGAAACCTCTTCCTGCCACGTTCAACAGTCTTCTTTAAGTTAGTCTATAAGGTTAGGCTAAACCACGGGAGGCCAAAGCAACGGCGAACCCACAGTACACACAGTATGTATCTCTATGCGATCAACTGATCAGTTAGAAAGCCCAAAATGAGACACAAAACACGGTCAAGTGTAAAAAAATGTTCCAGAGTGGGCTGGGCAAAAGGTTTTAAAGCCAAAATAATGATTTAATTATCACGTCTGAAATTTTATTTTTTGCTTTTTGCTCGTCTTAGCGAGCGAGAGAGAGGGCCCCGACACATTGTGCGGGTTGCATGGCCGCTTGGCAGGGACTAAAAGAGAGGGCGCACCAAACTCCGACCCGAAAAGTTTCGGTGGCGGGATTTGCCGGCAGGAGAGCGTGAGCGCGCCGCGGGACTTTATTGTGAGAAAATCACAAACGCGTACGACTTTCAGGCTCCCTTTCTCTTTTACTTTTTTTCTTCGAGCGGCCCCTTTTGGCCTCGTGGTCGGCCGTGTTGGGGTTCGTCATATTGAGCGAGGAAATAATTCATTTTTTTTGGCTTTTGGTAACACACATTCTGGAGCTTTTTTTATTTATTTTTTCATCCAAAAGATTATAAAGAAACAATACTATCCTAAGAAAATGAAAAGATCAAGCAAAAAGCCCTGGCCATAATTTTTTTTTACTAGAGGCAGGTGCCCTGGTGGGTGCAAGAAAGAAAAGCACCTGTTTTTTTCGAATGCAAATTTAAGACTTTTTTCTTTCTTTCTTTGTAGGCTAGGCTGTTGGCTGCGGTGGCTATCTAGTTTATATGGCTGGTAGTTTTGGGGCGGTAACTCTAATCTCCGCGAAAGGGAAACCAGGTTTCGGGGAAAACGACATTTTGGCCCCTGCGAGGGCTGTTAAAAGTCAGAAAGTAGAAAATAAGCAACCACCCGCGCAGACCGAGCTATACAGCATGAGCGTTAGCTGATTCATTTAGCAAATGAGGCCGTATTTTCAGAACACTGTGTTTTTTAACAAGCAGGAGTGAAAGAGGACCAGACAAATCATTTCTTCCACGCCTCGCGTGCGCATGTGATTGCCTATTCAATTTACGTTTTTGTTTCCGTGTCTTGTTTGGTTTCTTTTGCTGTTGTGCTTTCTTGATAATGTCGATAGTAAAAGAACGCCAAAAGGGGAAAAGTAGTATTCAAGAATCCGTCAGAGAATCAGGTCGAAAAGGGGATATAAGGTTATAAGGTGTTATCGACTCTGGCAGTCAGACGGAAATATAGAACCTGACAGCGAATAGCTCGCGTGTACCGAAACGCCGGTACTACGATTGGATTAACGATCTAGAGCCTAAAACTCAAAGATTAAAGGCACCCCCGTAATAAATGACAGCATAGCTTTAGTTTCTAGAATTATATTTTCCTATATTAATGTCGGCCGCAATGTCTATTAAAAAAATCCACATAATTTAGTATTGACATTAGATGGAATTATTATTAAACGTATACATTTTAATCCCCACTGAAGCAATTCAGAACTATTTATTGAATTGTTAAGAATAATTGAACTACTTATATTAGAATTTTTCTGATTATTAAAAATGATTGCTTTAGGATTGAAGGAGTATTTAAAGTAGATTTTGTCCCTATTTGATCCCAAACCCTATAGAAAGACAAAAAACTCGATTCAATTAGGTAAATGATCTTACACATAATGAAAAAAACTTACAAATTCAGTCAATCCAACTTTCTTAACCATATTTCGTGAAATATTTAAAGATATTGAATTATATTTAAATTGAAAAATGTTACAAGTTATTTGCAAATAACAAATTCCGTAAGATTTAAATAACAATTTAATAAGTATTCAAACACTTATAACTGGTTCAACTAACTATGCCAATTGCCAGAAATACCAAATACTATACAAATACTTCATCTAAAAATAGAAAGAAACACGCAAAATACCTTAAAGATCTTCTTCCTTCGGAATGAGGGAATATAAAAAATACTTACAAAATCAAGTTCAACGCACCTGGTGAACCACGCAAGAACACGCACACACATGCACGGCTTCACCGTACACTTTGAATTTGAATACCCTCTTCTATGCATACCTAATGAAGCCTTGCATAGTAAATGCCGAGCAGCACTTGGGGCATAAAGCTTATCGTAGCGGATCATCTCCCAGGGCTCACTTTCCCTGCACAGAAAACGCGTATCTTGTACCCGTTTTCTTCTTCGCTGAGTATGGGACTTACTCACGGGAAATTAGACCTTTTGCTGCTGTCTAGTATTTTTTTCGCCCTCCCACCTACACCACGCCACCTCCCTTTCCTCCCTTGCAGCAGTCAAGCACGCCTCACACCTGAATAAACTGAGATTTTCGGCAGCGAAAATGGAAAACGATCCTTTCCTTTCGCTCTCTTTCCTCCTCGTGAAAAAATAAGGCGAAAAACACGAAATAAGCGACTTCTAAATATTGACATTTGACATGAGAGGAGTTCTTGGAGATTACCCCTTAACAAGGCACCAAGAAAGCGAAGAAAAGGCCATTTCCGGGATTTGGTGGGTGCCGCCTGTGCTTAAGCACTCCAAGTCGAGAGAGCACGACAAAGCGAAGGAGTGAGTGAGACGAAAGACAAATCAATATGGCAAAATGGCTCACAAGACGCAAGCTTCAAACATAATCTTGCTAACAACCTTTGACTTTCAGCGTTGCATGGAAAGACACCGAAGCCGTAAATGAGAGTGGGGGTTAAAAATTTCTTTAAACCCCCCAACATCTCTCCAACCCACGTGAACTTACATACTCAAGCAGGGCTTCAACATATGGATGTGGAGCTCGCCAAATCAAACCCCCTCACAGCCCCTCGTAAGTCAGACAAGCGAAACGGCGCTTGCCGATATTCAGCTGCAGTGGACGGAGCAATTATTTAAGACATATGAGCTGGTCAAGAGCAGAAGATGAGGCGAGAAAGGGTTAATTAAAGCGAAAATGGCGTTGAAGCGAAGATCGTGTTATATAGAAAACGTGGCTAAAGAATATGGGTTCTTGGCGCTCAGAATTATCTGCCTGCAAGCTGCAACAGTCCTTGGCGTCGTTAGCTCTGGCGACGTTAAAAAGATGAGCCAGAACCCGGCCAAAACCACACACAAGTGATAACAGGGGGGACGTAATGTGATGGACGAGCTCCCGAGTTTTTAGTTACACGAGCAGAAGACGCAGGAATAATTGACTTACCTAGAAAAGAAAAATATAGAAAAAAATTAGTACAACATCATTAACCAAAGAACAAGAAGCACATAACAGGAAGATTAGAGCTGCTTGCCAAGATTTAGCTCATCCTATTGCGACTGCAAGAAATGAACTAGTACAAAAGAATAAAAAATGAAAAACATGAGCAATAGAGGATGGCTTACACCCCAGTTTCTAGATTGCGCGGAAAGTATATAATCATGGTATGCATGTTTTAAAGTTCAATCTGGAGCTATTAGTGTTTTTTAGTTTAAATTAATTGTAGTCATGCAACGCGTGTCCCAAAGTATAAAGGACCCGTTTAGAAACCAAATGCGCAAGCTTTTAGATCACGTACAGCCTAAAAAAAACACGTAAAAAGTGACCATACTTTTAAAATAAAATATACACAATTTGTGTTAAAATTTTCTGTTTGTAGTTCAATTTTCTACTCTTTACTTTACAAATTTTATTTTACAATTCAAGAAATTTAATTTTCAAGAATTAATTATACCTCCAAATTCCGTTTACATTCAAAGCTCCAGTTCAAATGCATCAAAATCACAGGAAGATTTTAAATGTTTTTAGCGATTTAATTTTTAATTTATAAGTTTGCTTAGCTTAACCTCCTAATAATTTTATTAGCATGATACAAATTTACAATCACTCGGGATACGAACAACGGGAGTCTACAAGTAATGTAGTTAGTTTAGCAAGCTTATTATATAATGTTACTTACGTTTATTGGACACTCTTTTTAAAATTTACTTTTAGAATTTCCAGTTCCATTATTTTTTGGAACATTTATTATTTCCATTTATGTCTTTATTTTTTCATGAATTACCTTAGAAAACGGGCATCTCGATTTGAACTTATTTCTCACAACAAAGTTAACACAGTAAACTGCTATGCTACTGGTCATCTTTGAGTCCAATCGTCGAACACATACGCCATCTAGGCAACGCTGATCCAAGCTCGCCCTTAACAATGAATTCTGCTATTTGACGTGTCGTGCCCGATATTGACTTTTGACTACCTCGCAACAGGCAAACCGGCGTTTCTATATTATACATCTCCTGTCCCCGCTCGATATTCCCGAAACTAATTTGAAGGGTCCAATTTCCTCAAAGGAAAGACCCTAATTTTCCATGTAGCAGCAATCCGAGAGATTATTTGCCATTCCCCCTCAAGTGCACTCAGGTCAGTCGTGTAACTAAGAAACTGGGACTTAACGACTAGTGTACCTTCCAAATTGATTTAAACTTGAGAGACAGCTGCTTTGCGTCCAAAAGCATTTGCTTGTTTCCCAGCTACAACGTAATAGTTTTTAATTCTCATTTTTAATTTAAGCTTCCGAGGAATGGCTAACTCTTAGTAACTGCCCAGCAGCGCGCTGTCGACTAGTCGAGTCAGCTCAAACTGCTACGTTCTGCACTTAAATTATTTCGTCTTTTCTCCCCTTTCTCTACACACTCGCGTGTTACTGGCACGACCCGTCACAGACTTGCCCCATAAAGAACCTCTGCGGAATATTTGGTGCTTGATGCAGCAGATACCGTCCACTTAATGCTCCCCAATGGTATTACGCTCACCAGCAAGCAGAAGAGAGGACATATAAAAAGGATCACCACGAATAGCCGAAAAACCGTTGCTATAAATTTCTACGTTTTTTGCGTCATGTGACAAGGGCTGTCAATAAAGAAAAAGAGGAACGCAGTCTTTACAAAAAGACATATGTTTGGCCGTTATCGATATCTCTTTCCCCTTTCCGTGCGCAGTTTAGATATGCAGGAGGTTATTCCTAGTTCTCATGATCCGCGTTTCTTGACAGTCGCCTTTCCAATTGAAAATACACGAACGCAGTAATGTGGAACTGCACTACATGCAAGCACCAAAGTTCGCCCAATAGGTCAAGGATATACCTTATACGTAGTTTATTACTTGACCTAATTCATTAGTGGTCAATGTACGAATTAAGTAAGTACTTTTCGACCAGTGCACTTGAAAGTTTTTCTAGCAAACCTTCTTTAGCGTTTTAGAAATAATCAAAGAGGATGTATGAAAGTACACATTACCAAGTTTATTAACATCGACTTCCTTACTGTTATCTTTATGTACCTGTTAAAAATCGTAGAGTATTAGGATTGTACAGTTTTTCAACGAAACTACAATGAATATTTTAATTAACAACAAAATAACGTAATTTAGAGGTATAATTCAATTATTTTCTACAGTTTATACTTTATACTCTTGGAATTTCGGAAGAAATACGTACTTTTTGCAGCATTGATAACGTGAACACATCCAAAAGTAGTAATGTTAAACTACCATTGTGTTCATAGGTCATAATAAGTAAGTACTTTTCACCGAATATTGAATAATAATTTCAATATAATTTTGGTGTTATTTTAAGAATATCACCTGCATGCTACTAGCACTAGAGTATATTTACCCCCAAACATAAAATATTGGAATGGCAGGAAATACTTACTAAATCTTAGATTGCGATCTAATGAAATTACTATTACAATAGAAATGCAAAGATAGAAATTTAAAGATAGAAACACTCGAAGCATCACACTTCATGTCAGCCCGTAGCAAAAAAGGAAAAAGGAAGTAATGCAGACATTCCAAAGAAAGCAAATCCAATTTTCGCCAACAAAAATAAAAACAAAATAGTAGCATACCGTAAGACGTTGGCTAACGTATGTCTACGTGTCCGCAACAATCGACGATGATACTGGTGGAGCTGAACAAAACTTCCTTGTTCCACTTGCATCTTGTGTGTCATATACGTTTTTGGTGCAGCACAGCTCATAAAAACCAGGGAGCCTGAGAACCCCCTTAACGTCAATCAAACTGACACCGTATCCCGACCAGCACTCTATACGACGCTTTTAACGTCCACTGATATCAATTTCTCGCTCCTTGTTGCCATCTTTTCCATTTCCCTGTCAAACCACCCCCATCTCCCAATACCCGATACAATAACACTCGATAATTCCCCTTCCTCAACTTGGTCTCACACTCGTCACTATAAACCAGTCTCTTCTGAGCTCGAAAGGGGGCACTGCACCAGTTCCTCGAATCCGTTTCTTGTCTTACGCTCGGTTCTCTTTTTTTCTAATGTTCTTTCCTTCTTGTTTTACAAGGAAAAGAAATCGAAGAAAAACAAGTTTCGTGTACTACTTCTGCTCTGACATTTTTGAATTTAATTAACTGACTGACCCGGAATCAGAAAGTGGAAAAAAGGAAGACCAAAACTCAACACGGAAGCCATACTCCTATAATGGTGAAACCCCGCTAAAAAGGTTGTGGGTTTGTTGTCCTTGTACCAAGGAAAATTACGAAGAGAGATACAAAAAATGAACGCGGAATTATTTTCCACGTGCAACTTGAAGCGCTAGAAGAAATTGCGTGCACGGCGCTTGGACTCGGAAATGCGACTGACGCACACCACACGTACCAAGTACACCGGGACATGGAACCGAGACCCAATATGTGTCTACATCGAAGTATAATAATGTACTACTCAGGGGCCCCTAGACGATCCACTAAATCTCGAAGCCCTCTTACCATAAGGACAAAAAGTTTCTTATGGAAAAAACACAGGTGTCACGCAGCAATTCAAGGAAAAACTGGCAATCTTGGTAGAGGGATCAACCATTTATATTTTACTTTACTTAATTTTATTTAAAATGTTAGTTTATTTTCCCCTGGACCTAAGGCCTTAAATTAGACAACTCTGGGCCCTAAACTTGGGTCTGTTTTGGTCTATTTTCACTGCCTGGGCTTGCGACTTGGGTATAAATGGTATAAACAGCGAGAGTTGCTAAGCTGACCAAACACGCCATAAATAAAAGCGACAACTAGTCGGCGCTAACGGTCGTCCCCGACTATTAAACTCTGGACACATGTTCCTACTTTATCAAGTTGCTCATGAGCAACCAGCGATCGACCAAAGAACAAGAAAGAGAAAACGATATTTGGAGTTTACTTATTAGGCATAGCTAGACTAGCCTTATGAATATAACTTGTACCCTCTATTTTTATCATTTTTGGTGGTTAGAAGGACCCGTACTTAAAAGAGATCTACGCGAACATATGGAGAGCAGGCTTGCAACACAGGTCGATATATTTATCAATGAATATATCCATCCATCACAAGCTTTCACAACGGGCGATTCATTAGAGCTTCACCGCGGGACCAACCCCTAAAGTCACTCACGCAATTGGGTGAAAGACCCTTTGCCTTTATACTTTTACCCTCACAGGAAATAATGGGTTCCCGCTGAAGATATCGTCTGCGATATACTTTTTAATAAATAAAAGACGAGTTCAGTTTATCTATATCCTGTACTGTAGCCTACCTGCCTGGTATGTATTGTTCTGCAGAAAGGTATAGTTTAGCTTCCAATACACATACTGCAAAACATTTTCGGACTGAACGAAACGAGTTTTTTGCAATTGCACTCCTTAAATATTGCCAGAGAATCGTTGAATCGTTAACTTAAAATTGAAAATTTATTTCTGTAAAATAAAAAGTTTCAATTGTAACTTGTATGAATTTTAACCCTCGGTTCGAAAAGATTATTTGAAAACGAAAGTTGTCGGCTAAAAATAAAACAAAATAACCCTCCAAGGGATTTGCAAAGTTTACTTAAAATTTCACAAAATATTATATTGTCGTATATTATTATACGTATATTATTGTCTATATCCTCGTGAAAACATAATTCGAATCCCATTGTATATTATTTTGTGTACTTACACAGGATCTCGAGTCCAAATTTATCTCCGAGCAACTGTACATTTCAACTCGAGTTTTTCAAGAGAAAGAAAAAGTTTATATTAATCATTTCAGAGATTTAATTTCTTTCTTAAAAAAATAAGAAGTGGAAATCACGCAGCTTGAAACCAACAAAAATATAAAGCCTCCAAACTCGCTTGTTAGTCAAAAATATATTAAAAAAAGTTTCAAACAGAAGCACTACTGAGATATTAAATTTTCCAGATATCTTCAGGAATTCCTCTCGCGCACGCCAAAGGGCACATGGTGCCAATTCACGGGGGTTTTTAATCGTGAAAAAAATTAACCAGCTGTCGCTCCCTCCGTTCCTTTTCTTCGCCAACATGACGGGAGGGACAAATATCTGGCAATCAAAAAGCATTATAAAATAAAAGAATACTACACTACTGAAAAACAATGCATGCCAGAAGCAGCGAGTCATTGGCAAAAAGCCAAAATTGAAGTCGAACGAAAAAGTGCTTCCGGGCTGTAGGCCAACAGAGAAAAAAACTCCTTCTAATGACGCCCAACTATGTAACGACCTTGTCTTCGTCGTTCTAGGTGTAGACCAATAATCTTATCACTTTGTCATTGTCCACCTACAACTCAAATGCCACCAAAAACTTCATCCATCGCAACGTCACTCGAGGTATCATTATCTCGAACACCAACCAACCTTAACAAAATATCTCCAACCTCAATCTCCCATAACTCAAAACTGTTCTACGATCACTTCCCCAGAGTATTAAAGAGTTTTGACGTGACTCGTTACTTTGACGTACTTTGAAGTTTATCGAGTTTATTAGGATATTTTTAAAAAATAATTTTTCAATTATCTCTTATTGTTAATTTGAAAAGTGTTCCTAAAGTTTATGAAATTCGGCTGAGAAATTGTGCTGCCACTCAGAAAATAACGGTCAGTCAGGAAGCTGCATAGCTTGTGTTGCACTCAAGAATGAGTATGAAAAGAGGTACCGTAAAAGTAGGGGGAAGGATATGACAAGTCAATAATTGGATTTGCTCGAACCTAGGGCACAAATACCTTGTGGCGTTTTACCCTTTTCTTTTATTCTGGGTTATTTCGTCTTGTGTCAACTGGCAAGAACAGCATAGGATTTTTACCCTCTGCTACAACTCTTACGAACTATTTATAGGCCGAACTAAATTGAAGGGGAAAAGATTTTTCTTAAATTCCTTACGTGCAGGTTTCAAAATGAAAAAAAATATAAAACAGACCAAGTTATTTATTCTGGATGACAAACCCCTGTCAATTATTCATATTATCTTACAAGCCCAATCACAAAACAAAACTGTCTTTTACTTCGCGACGTTAGTTGCGGGCTCCGCCTGCACAGCAAGCGTAACCCGCATGGTCCGAACCGCCTTGTGCGGTCCCATGGCAAGGGGAAGAGCACATTTCTCTTTCACACAGAACATGTCATCCACGTACTCTATCATGTCATCTGATCTATAAAAATTTTTTCGTTTTGAAACCATACTCATTCTTCTATAATTTATGTATTTGTACTATCCGATCATTCATACAAGCGTATGTAAAAAAAGCATAGGAAAGCAAGAAAACAAGCAATGGATTGCATACGTGCATACAATAGTGAATTTCCCCTTTTGAGTCAAGTTCACTGAATAGGGAGTTCCTTTGCAGCTTGGTACTGTAATGTACTATACTATACCCTCGGAAAAAACGGGTATAAGAAATCCTCAGTGGTCTCATTCTTACCCGTGGGATTAATTAAACCTGATGTTTTTGAACCTCTTCTCTATAATAACCTAACAGAAACTAAGTAAAATTTGTCTTTACTCTGAGATGGGGACATTTTCTGTGCCACAGCTCAGAGTAAAAAGGGATATCACAAAAGTTTGGAATGGTTTTAGTAAGCAGGCCTACAAAACATTTCGAAATGAGCAATTCGTTTTTGTTCGAAAGTATAGCACCATGTCATTTGGAATCCGGTCATGATTTATATAATCTAGAGCAGGGGTGTCCAACCCTATCTTCAATTCGCCAACGTTGGCGAATTGACGAAAAATGTTGGCGAATCGGCTGTTCCAAACAATTCAAAAAAAGATCTTAATTTCGTAAATTCAAACATTGAATATCTTTTTAGCACTCTCAACTTGTTCCTTGGGCTGCAGCACTGAAATAAAAGCGTTTACTGGTAGAACCATTCTAAGTTTTGCGTTGCAACGATTTGGGCGAATTATAGTGTGTTGGCGAATTTGGCGAATTCAGACGGCATTTCAAGTGTTGGCGAATTGGCACCCCGATTCACCAACACGTTGGCGAATCGAAAAAAACGGTTGGACACCCCTGATCTAGAGTAACACATACGATTCTATACCGACTCCAGAAATCGTACGAGCAGCAAAAGGGTGAAGATGGACCGAACATCTCAAACGAAAGCCCAAAAAGATCTTCGACTGCTGCTATAAGCTGAGTAAACTGATATTACAACAAACATGTGAATCTAAAGACGAGCGCTTGATAACACCTTGATGGCACCCTTGAGTATAAAGCTTGATAATTTCCAGATTCTATGAAAATAGTATTGTTTAGTTCGTAATTTCTAAGTGCTTACAAGTCTAACGCACGAAAATTGGATTATCCCTTGCATTGGTATTTCCCTCCCATTCTCAGGCGAACATAGGGAGGAAGTTCCCTAGCATAGGTCTACTTTTTCCCTTTACCCCTCATTATTGTGTGCAGGCCTCTATTGAGAGAAGTTAGACATAGCTGTATATTTGGTTGCTGCATTCTCAGGATATATGGGTCTACCCCAGCGACATCTTTTGACGGAAAATAGTCAACTACTTGAAGTACCGAACACCCCAGACAAAACACAAGCGCCACGTTGTGTTAGTGTGGGCTAAACAGGAGCCTTCAACGTATTATATGCCCTACTCTTAAAGAGGAACTAAACTCTGAAACTCCCTCTTAGTATGTCATAAAGTAGGTATAAACGAAAAGCTTGGCATTAAGAAGTATATACTTAAATTTAATAATAACAGAGATATCAAAGAAAAAGTATCTCCAATAGCCTCTAACGGCAACGCTGTAA
Organism: Lepidurus arcticus; assembly: GCA_003724045.1. Classification (NCBI taxonomy): domain Eukaryota; kingdom Metazoa; phylum Arthropoda; class Branchiopoda; order Notostraca; family Triopsidae; genus Lepidurus; species Lepidurus arcticus. The sequence goes on along the minus strand of RJJA01000439.1, from coordinate 18,975 downwards.
ACTACAAAGCTCGTCCGGCCGCCACTTTCTGTAAAGTCTCGGTTACTATTAAAGTTTGGTACGTATCTCTTAATGCCGCTTTATTCGTTAACATATCCTTTATAACGTACTGTACTAAAAGACAATTGCAGAGTTTGGTTCCACTTCAAACTGTCGATAACCCAAAAGCTCAAGCTACAGCTATTTTAATTAAAAAATGTGGAATTCAATAAAATTCAGATTAAATCAAAATACAAATTTTACTATCGCATCAGGTAAAAAAGGAGACCGATGCTCACCTTCGGGGATGATGCAACACAGGCCAGGATCTTCGACTCCGCAAAATGACGCCCACTCGCGGAAGTAGAAGTGAGGAGCCCATTTGCGGCGCGGAAGTTCGCTTGTGGGATAATCGCCCGCGTCGTCCTCCAAAGTTATGTCCATAGACGTAATTGGAGGGTTGCCATGACTGGCTGTCCATAGAGTAATGCTGCTCGGACATGGCCCGAAGGCCCTGGCCCCAGTAGAGCCCTTTAGGTCGTGGACTGCCGCAGATATTTACGGCTGGCATGGGATCGCCTATATCATCTTCGGACTCTCCTCCGAAGGGATGATTGGGGTCCTCACCCGCTATGGGAGTACCAGGACTTGTCACTTTAGTATCAGCTTCCGCTTCTTCCCCTTCTTCTGTCGAGTCGGGAGGCAGCGCTGTTGCGACCGAAGGTTCAACTGCATCTTCGTTATGCGGTGAATACGAGAAGGCGGCGCTGCGTTCCAGGCTGTGTTCGCTATGGGTCCGTTCACCTAATCTCGTGTCATCCATGATCGAAGCGGGTCAAGCACAGCCCGCGCAACCTACGCACAAAGAAACCCAACGGAAATCCAATTTAAACCAAGTCTGAAGGGAAAAAACTCTTCTTCTGAAAAGAGTCAATGATTTTCCCCCACCTCCCACACAAGACCGGAGAAAGGATTCAAGAGCAAAGTAAATACCCAATTTTACGGGGGGGAAACGTAGCAAGACCTCTTATTTATCCTATTTGGCACACAGCGCGAAGTCAGTTTGGGAAGCGGCGTCATTTCGGGTGGGGTTAGTGGGAGTTATAGTTATAGACCTGTCATTATCGACCAAACTTTCGACTATGCACAGCGGTTAATGCTATTGTTGCATGAAAACGAGTCCATGTTTTATGGGGGGACACGATTGACGTATCAGAGGCAGCGCTCCTAACCAAACGATACGGTGCTAAGGGTGCGACCCTGACATCTTACGTCAGAGTTCACGACCGAGTGCACTTAACTCTATATAGCTTCCCATCAGAATGCGCGTACTTGGCCAGCCAGCAATGCTATTATTTCCTTGGGCGAACCAACGCCAAATCAGATTTAAGAGACGAAAAAGGATAGCTCACATTAATTTCACGACAAATCCCCTGCAAATGAAATGATTTCTGTTGCATTTAAAACACAACAAAAGGCATCGTTTTATTACAACGTTGTGATCAGGTTGAACCGATAGAATTAAATTTGTATATTAAATATCCGAAACAGCGTAGAAAGAGCGAAATTCTAATGCAATGATTGACTTTATACCAGTATTTGAAAACTTTTGGCAGTTCGAGTTGTTTAAGTAGTAGTAAAACAACGAGTTGAGTATAATTTGTATTTAATATTTAAATTACTATAACTGATTGCTGAAACGCTAATACAAATAATACACATTGTCACTTAAAGGAAACGGTAGATATGAAGCAATGGACCTAATTTGAAATCCTACGACTAAAGAGCATTGATTGACCAAGTGATTGTTGTATACAATCACTTACAATCACAAGTATAAGGCCACCTTGCAAAGAAGGAACTAAACGCATAATGCTGGGTACAATGCAAATGTACACTTAATGGGAAATATATTAAAAATTGTCGGGGATACTCTGAAATAATTAATTGAAAGATTCCTGAAATACTAGAGATGTCACAAATAACTATAGCTAGATGTAGAATCGCATGATTGAAATATAGTGAACGGCAATAGGCGCAAGCCTACGCCGGTAGTAAGGAAAAAAGAAAAAAAAACTATAGCTAGTTTCATAGTAGGTTTTATGCTACGGGGTTCCTTGGGCAATGATGAAATTTCATTACGGTTTGCAAATAATTTTTGTGTTGATAACAAGCCAAAGCATACAGATTATAACCAAGCGAAACGTAAAAAACACACTTTAAAACGAAGCATTGGTTTAGCATTATTATTCATAAAGTACTGCTTCTGTGATCAGCTCGGGAGGATGCTATTCGTTTTCGTTTTGTTTGCCATAAATCCTCACTATTAACTAAAATACACTTGGTATTACTTAGCTGCAGTGCACAGGTTTGTATAAAGTTTGTATGTCTGTCTGGTTCCAGAGTTGACAGTCATGCTTTCGACCCAGTGCTTATGCCCACCATGATCCAACCTGCCCCGCTTTTTTCTACCCAACCTGCCCCGACGACGGTCACTGAACAAAAATTGCGATATCTCATCAGTAATGTGTTGCTTAAATATTTTAAAATTGGGCTTGTATTTCATTTAACTGCTGGGAAAATATTAACCATCACTGTGACTTATATATTGCCGCCTCAGCTGTGACTGATCTTATATGAGAAGCACAAGACCTATTACTACAATAGTTTGAGATTCGTCAATAAATCTGACCACAGCAATATCGCCTGCACAAAATGTGCACAAAAGGTATAAGGGGTGGTTGATGTACCATTGGCGATCAATAATGCGTTACCTGCGGACATGGCTAAATGTACAAATCTGAATGCAGACTACTTTAATAATATATATATACAGTACGACCTTATTTTCCTTTCCAAAAACCAAAAGGAGAAAAAGGAAGTTTAAGCAACTTTGCGAAAAGTTAAAAAGCTATTTGGAAATGGGTGAATTAAGCACTCGTGGCGCAGTGAAGAAGAATGAGAGGATTCCCCCCAGTTTGATAAGTTCTTAGATCTTCCAGTCAGCACAGCTTAAAAGCCTCTACAGCTATAAGTAGACAAAAAGTTACTTTAATAAATCAGATTAAAGTCGCGATCAAACGGATTAAATTTTCCAAGTAAAAGTTTAAAAAGAAACGTTACGGATTGGGCAAAGGTAAATATTTTCAACATTTTTACTGCACTATACATTAGTAATCCAACAGCAATGTGGTAACCTGCTAGAAGCAAATACCGTAATCCTCTTACAAACTTAGCGTGGTCCATTCCCGAAAAATTATCATGTTTAGATTCTAAAGGATTTTTTTTTCATGACTTATTCAATCGGGCTTTCATTGTCTTCTATCATTCAAGCTCAAATAAAGCCCAAATAAAAGACTGGGAAAACCACGAGCTTAAAAAAATTCAACTACGCAAAAAAAATCACCCACCAAAAAGAAATGATTGTCACTCGTTAAATTTTTCAAATATCAGAAACTTCCATCAGACGAAATGAGAAAAAAGGTTTGCAAAGCCATTCGCTGAAATTGAAATTTAGCTGAACTTGTTTTCCTTAATACGAAAATATGAATATATTCCCTCGCGGTGCCTTTATCTACGAAGTGTTGCTTACATTTGAATTCCAAATTACATCAAATTTGTACAGCATACCATATTTTATGCTCGAATCACAGCACATACTCCAGCTCGAATGACTTTCATTGAAATAATTTTCATTTAAACTAAAAGTTTGAAATTAGCAGAAGAATTTGTGATGTAAGTTTCTGGTGAATCTGATCACACAAAAAAAATCAAAGCCACAAAAGACCGTCAAAGGCATTTTTCACCTTTTTTCTCCCATAAAAAACCATTGTTAGGGAAGAAACTTGAGCCGTTTGAATTAATACCAGACTATAATTTAAAACGGAAACAACTTCGCCCACCTAAATAATACATATAAATGGAGCTGGTGGTTCCCATGACACGTATAATTGCAGTGCAGTGTCAATCGTTTAAAAGGTACAAATTTGGGTTGTTTTCGGTTGCCACAGTTCTTAGAATTGACATGTTTTGGGCATATGGTCACATTTTCGCATGAGTTAGCATGTATCGAGCGACGACACTTTGCCTGGTTGTCTGCCTCGCTTACAGCGCACATATCCGAGAAACTCTCGAGTACGTTTTATACAATGCACACTTCCCCACCTGCAACCTTAATGCATCTACAGTACAGTGCACGTTTTCCCTTGATTGAGTCTTGATTCTCTCTTTTTTCCGTCAATATTACCTTGTTTAACACCTGACGCTTCCACCCGGCGAATGCTATGGAAGAAATACATGCACGCAACAATAGACTTTCCTTTCACTCACAGTAACAAAAAGCTCGTACACAAAATTACTGCCGAGGCATCGATACGAGAATCGATATTCAACCATCTCCTTTTATTTTACTTTTTTGCCTACGTGTTTTTTATTTTCGTCTTCTATTGTCTTGCTTTTCCAACCAACTCCACCCCGGGCTCTTGGTCACATCCTGATAAAACGCAAACCCATCACACGACACAAAACAAACGTAACACGTGTGCTACAGAAATTCGGAAAAAAGAAATAAGCCCTGACATATTATGCAAAGCCTCCAAAATATTTCCCTAGAAAGTGTGATTTTCTCATTTATATTGTACGCTTAAGATACACAGCCCCTTTAACCTACTTTCCCTTCTACTGGAAACTTTCCAACACAATTCACAGGTCTTTACATATAAAATAATAATAAACATTTGCTTTTAATTACAGAAATGAAGACACCTTCCTTAAAAGCAAATTACTCGATGATAAAGAACTGAAGTTGGCACCTTTATTCCACCTTCAACTTTCGACAAACGTTTGAGGACTGAAGTAGTGACTCACTTGTGAGTTTTTGCTTTCAAAGAGAAAGAAATTCCGGTGGAGGATCGTCAGAAAGATTTGGTGCAGTGCGCCATGCTGCTATCCAGTCACTAAAATCTCACAACAATGGAAAGTTCTTCTTTTAGGATTGTAGGTCGTTCTTTACAATTGAATGGTTCTTTTCACCTCCTATTCCAAAGTTAAGGTCCACGAGCAACTGACGTCGACCCGAAATTGGGCAACAGAAAGAAGGAAGAAGGAAAAGCACACGGAATTTCTTTTCCTTCGACAAGAAATTGTTGATTGTCCAAAAAATGTACGGTATTGTCCCTCGCAACGCACGAGTCGAGTCCGTTTGGGGGACTTACAAAGACTAAACGAGTGCCCACAGAGCACACACACACAACACTCCTATATAGTAAACTGTCCGTACACACGAACACGCACGCCGTGGAAATGCACGTAAACTCCTCGGTTTGCTCTCGCGTTCTTCGCTTTTGAACGCAAACTCCATCAACGCTTCGCTCGGCTCGCTTCGTTTCGCCCACTTGGCCTATACGGTGTCTTGAAATCCCTCCTTTTTCCCTATTTCTGACGATTTTCTTGGAGAGACAAGATCAAGTTGGACACGACAAGAGAAGTAAAAACGTGGCCCCTTTGCGAAGAGCAAAAGTCCATGGGCCTTGTTCATGCAATTGTTGGATTGCCATAGTAACGCTTACATATCTTACATTATTCTTCCTGTTGTACCGAAAGCTTTCCATTCTACACATGGTTTGACGGGCTCTTTTTGGCGAATCAACCGAAAAAAAACAGAAGGAAAATCTGTGTGCTCGTTTGTCAATACATTTTTCAATGAGATAAAACTTGAAAACTTAATCATCAAAGCTGTTTTCTCCCTATATATATATATATATATATATATATGGAGAAAAGACGGAAGACAGGGCACACAAGGAAGATTGCTAGCTTATAGTCCAAAATTCATGCGCTGCAAGTAACTTACATTTATGGGTAAATCTTGTCGCTCCCGAAGTTCCCTTTCTGACTTATTGAACTAGTCATCTAAGGGGAATACCAGTCTCTCTAATCAGAAGCGGCTTTTAATGCCACAGGTTTCAGAATTTCTATTCGCGTTTGGAAAACATGCGTGTATAAAGCACTCTGAGAAATTGCGAGTGTTGCAACATATTACCTAATATGCTGGAATCTTATAATGTATACTACAAGATTAAAGAGGCTACATCGATTAAAAGGCAAACATAATACTTTAATACGTCAAGAGACTTAACATTGATAGTTTTAGGTTCATTAAATTCTATTAATTTGAAAACTTTATTAAGTTAATTTCTTCTTATTAATATTACTTCTTGGCTCAAACATCTCCTTAATAGTCTTCTTAATTTTTCTCAGATTTTTTTCACTACAGTATGAGAATAAAGTTACTTAGCCTAGTTATAATAAGTAAGTATTCGCCCTTTTGACAACTTTTATTCCAATCAATTATAAATATTTAAAACACTTAAATAAAAAGAACCAATGAATTATAATTAAATGGCGCTGGCATTTTCTCTTTTTCGGCCACTAATCTAAATTGGGGATTTGTAAAAACCCTAGAAATGTTTCGCTAACTAGTCCCTGCGTGCGCCTGTTCCTCAGCCAACAGTGGAAAGCATTTTGCCATTCACTACAAGAACTTGGGAAGCAATATAGTGTCTGGACCCGAGAGTTTTTGAGGGAAACGAAAAGTGGAAGTTAATAACATTTAAGCAAGTTAATAGCAATTTCGGCATCGACACTCTATAATACGACAAAAAAACTAAAATAATAAATAAATACTAAAATGAAGAGAGAAAAAAATAATAAAAGTTAACAAGACAAGTAGACGATCGACAGAGCTGAAATAAAAAGACAGGGTTGCCAAGGTAATACTACACATAACGAGAGAATTGTGGCAATCTGTTGTGTGCTTTGGGCGACATTCCGGTGCATTGTTTCTTTTAAGGGCGGGGAGGGAAAGGAGAAACAAACAAGACATTTGAACCAAGAATACAGCCAAACGACGTAATAATAAACTAGCTTTCGTAGAGTTCTCGTATTTTGGAACATTTTTCTCTTCCTCGCAGTATTTCTCCGCTTAAAAAAAACTTTCCCCTCGAATGGAAGAAATGCAGAATCATGATCATAAGTTGGTTATTTCCTCGCTCTCCCCAGCCCCCAGCAGTCTATATAGATGTAATGCGAACGAGATCAAATGGCAGTTAGCTGGTTTCAATTAGCCTTACAGAGCACAAAAACAAGGATGAGCCCTCGCTTTCCTACCTCGAGATTTGTTATAGCCCTTAGGTCAAAATCGTTCTTAGCTTTAATGAGAAAAAGGCCGGAAGGGGGTTTCCTACGAGGCTTTGGCGCACGAGTGTTAGGTAATAGCCCAAGCTTGAAAAGCTGTTCGTTGGGAGAACTTGGGATTATTACGGTAGACAGGAAAGGTGTTGTATCGTTGCTATGGACAACACAGCTTCCCGTGCACAGCTTCGCGTGCAACTTCCCTAACTTTGGCTTTATATCTTTGGAAGCCCAAGTCGGAAATGCTTGCTCCTTGGCTTGCTCTTCTTTCGTTCTTTTCAGCCCGGCCCAGTTAAGCACTAACATGACGTTACACGGGTGAAAATGCCTAAAGCACGTAACATGACAGCTTCGAGAAAACATCTAAACAAGAAGCTTACATACAAAAACAAAAAGAAAGTCTACCACTCTACGAACTTTTTGCAGCTTCGTTTGCCTCTCTTCTATCTCCTGAAGAAGTAGAAAGAAGGATAAAAAAATCACCTCAAATTGCAACGTTGTCTATAGAGCTTGAAATTGCTGCTACCGCACAGAGCTTCTCAAAATGGGTAGCACGTAAACGGACTGCGGTGAAGAAGGACGGAGGGAACAAATTAGGGTCTTTGTTGCGAGCCCTAGAGAGCAATCATGGAGACAAACGAGGAGAATCGAGTAACAAGTCAAATTGTGATATATATTGCTTCACGTAATAGACAGTTTGACTAGTATATATGGAGTCCTGCGGGGACCATTACGCACCGAAATGTATAGAATACTAAGAAAAAGAAAAACTAGACTTACTGCTGAGAGGTAGCCAAGTTGAAGGAGAGTGAACATGATGAAGAGAATTTGGAGATATAAAAAAATAAATACAAGAAAGTCGCGTCAATAGGCAGAGGGCCTGGTGGGATTGAAACGCCCCAAAGCCATCAGTGGAATAAATGTTGGATGGAATTTTGGATTCTCGTTTCATAGCTGAAAGTTTTACTTTCTGGGATTAAAAAAGAAAAGAAAAAAAAGATTAAATAAAAAGTATAAAGAAGGAGATGTGACATGGTAACAAATCTGTTGGGGGTCCAAACGTTATATTTAACCGTGGATTTTCGGACTGTCAGCTGTCCCATTAAATTGTTAAGGCCCGCTGCACTGTAATAAACTGGGTTCAAAGTAGAGCAAATTAGCAAGTTAGTTGGCTCAAAGAAGTCTAATAATAATTCTGCTCATTTGTCAACCGTATTCTCTTTGGCAAGGCTATGTAAGTAAACACATACGACAGTGAGTTCCGTTAAAATTGAGGGAAAGATCGTTTACTTCCTATGTACAATTTTGATTGAGTTGTAGTGTATGGAAATTACCTGCACGTACAGATTGAACAGCAGGAGAACTTGCACTGACGGGTTAGAACACACCAGAATGTACAATAATTAAATTAAGCGTGTTTTTCCAGAAATGCTTTACAGCAGCGTACGCATTGTTGATAGCACTTCTCGAAGCCCTCAGAGCCATTGTCCTACTCAAATTACCAAAATAACATGCCGGAAAGGAATGGCGAAAACTAGGGTAGGAAAAATAACTTACGTAATACGGATCCCGGATAATAAGTTCTCCTTCAGGGTCATAACTACCCAATAATACCAATTTTGCCTTCGAGTTGGGAGGAGCCATGTGTTCCAGATCGCCCATATTATCGTCATCCATACCGAAGATATAATCGTATTTATTAAAATCGACCGTCTTTATCTGAAATATAGGATTTTGAGAGGTAAAATGCGTGTGAATATGACAAAAAGAAGAAAAAGAACTAACTTGACGGGCCTTGTGAGGTGTAACAATATTATATTTCGCCAAAGTAGCAACTGCGCGACGGTCAGGGCCTTTTCCAACATGCCATGAGCCCATAGCTGCACTGTCAATATCCCATTTTTCCTGCTTTCCCAAGTCTTTAACCAATTCAACGAATACTGCTTCAGCTATTGGCGAACGGCAAATGTTTCCTGTTGTTATAAAGAAAGAGAAATCAAAATCTTTCCCAATAACAATGCTGTGCTTATTCTAGAACCACAGCATTATCTTACTTCTACAATGTAAGCGTATTTACTATAAAAAAGAATATATAATGGTTTTTCATTCTAAATTCTAGCGACGTAGTAGCCATACTCTATTTCTATTTGTGCACTCTATCTAAACTTTTTTAATAAATTAAATTAAAATATAATAATACATAGAAGAAAGAAGAAAACATAACTGAGTGGTTAGAAATTCACCTAGACAGATAAATAACACGGATTTCTTGGACTGTGCCATACTAATATCTGTTGCTATTTTTGAATGAATGAAGATCAGAAGCAGTTGTTAGACAGCGAGGTGCTCTGAAGTCTGGAGAACACATTCACAAATCACAACAAACAAATGCTTTTAAGGCGTGGTTTAGGGATCCCTAAAGTGTAGAGGTTCTTTTCGTTTCCCACTATTTAGGGACGGCTTTGGTAGTCTTTCTCTTTTCCGTACTTTGAAGTGTAAACCATGGCAGATCAGGTAAATTTGATTCAGTTTTCTGTGTTTTATCATTGAAACTTCGCAAAGTGGAAGTTCAGATGGTTAAAATTATATTAAGTAATGCATCAGTTAATTGTATTTTCTATTCCTGACTACGACGGTTTCAAGGAAGTAGAGTGTCATTTTCAAAGAGGGGCTTGGCCATGCCTTGCCGCATGTATTGTTATTATTTTGCAAGTTACTAATTTCGCATTTCTTATTATTCCCAATAGACAGAGAAGGCTTACCAGAGGCAGCCAACGGTTTTCGCTAACCGCAAGAAGGGTGTCAAGAGCAAGAAACCCCTTCGTTATTACCGCAGTGTTGGCTTGGGCTTCAAAACCCCACGTGAGGTAAAATAAGCGTCATGTTCATAATTATTTATCAACTCGCAGGCGCAGTTTGTTCACCATGTGATTTATTCCTCGTTTATTCAACAGGCTATTGATGGAAACTACATTGACAAGAAATGCCCCTTCACTGGCGATGTCTCCATTCGTGGTCGTATCTTGACGGGTGTAGTACAGAAGATGAAGATGCAACGTACCATTGTCATCCGACGAGACTACTTGCATTACATCAGGAAGTATAACCGTTTTGAAAAGCGACACAGGAATATGTCTGTCCACCTTTCGCCCTGTTTCCGGTAAGTTTATTTGAAATATACCGAGTGAGTGATTCCTATTCTATTTTTCCTTACAAAGGGACGTGGCACTTGGCGATGTTGTAACTGTCGGCGAATGCCGCCCACTCTCCAAGACAGTGCGTTTCAATGTATTGAAAGTTACCAAGGCCACTGGAGCTATGAAGGCTTTTACCAAGTTCTAAATGCCTAACCTAGTGCGCTGAATACACCAAGTTCGCGACAACATTGTGTCAATTCCTCTTTTTGGTGTCTAATACCCTTTTCTTTACTCTAAAAGCTTATTAAGAAATACTCACGTAATCTAGTCATATCAAGTTAGAGAAGTCGGTTTTTATTATAGTATTAGATTATAATCAGAGTACCAACATTTGAAAGGCTTCTAGCAAAAAATTTCTGTTCAATAATATTGTATCATATCTTGCGATTTACGCTGACTGAATTTCGTAAAAAGGGGAGGGGAACTGGCTTTAGAAGAAGGCGAACAAAGTTTTAACTTAGTTTAGATACGGTGATTTATTTAAAATCAGGGGTTGGTGTAACTATCAAATCGACAAGTCTGTCTTTTCAACTCTCGCGCTTCTCCTCTCAGCTCTATTCCACGCCTACTATACTCATCGTGGAAAAGCCTCAAGGCACTTTTTATTGTGAACTGAACTGGACAACGGCTTTGCCGTTTAGGATGAACCTTAATTTTATTGTGAACCCGGTTGTGATGGACTGACATTTTCTCGTGGATCACAACCGGGTTCACAATAAAATTAAGGCTCACCCTAAACGGCAAAGTCGTTGTCCAGTTCAGTTCACACAAAAAAAAGTGCCTTGAGTCCACGACTCTTGAGTATACTGCAGGAGTTGAACTGCGACTTGCGTTTTTCGGATTTTCTCGTCTACCGGGGATTCCGTCTGCGTTCACAACAAAATTTGCCTTCAGTCGGCCTTCCCCGGGCGTTCTACCCGCCTCGAACGCCATCTGCCGCCACAATATTGAGATCTAGAATGGGCAATCATCTCAATTGAGGGGACTGTACTGTACAGTACGTTTAAAAAAATAAACGACCCCAACAAACCGAGACTGTCCTAACGTGCTGCGAATAGCCGCTGTGGTATTTCGTAGTGTTGTTCCCAGACGCACAGTTGCGGGCCATTAGGACGGTACGCTTAGCTGGGGTCGTTTTTTTTACCGTACTGTAGTTCAAAGCTTATACTTCAGCTCGGTCTTCGAAATAGTAAACTTCGGAACAAGTTTTTACCTAAACCCAAAGAATTTTAATATTTAAAGAAATTCCTTAAAAACAAACCGAAATAAGCGGACTCCTTTTTTTGGTCACAAGTAGCTTGTAAATTAGAACTTCAGTTCGCAAGTAGTGTTAATCCGTCGAAGGATCTGCGGAAAGTAATGTAATACATAATCTTTGTACGAAATCTAAGACAGTTTATTTGCTAAGTTACAAAGCCCATCGCTGCAAAAACACGTAATGTACAAAAAAGGGCACATGAAGTAAAAAGGAATAGTATAAAATTTAAAAAAACGCAGCTTCACCAGGTTGCTTTTTTGTTTCTTATTGGTTTAGGTTGATTCTACGATCTTGATCCATAACCGTTTTTTTTTATGTCTGTTGAAAAAAAGTTATGCTCTTCGATACTTTCAGGTTTTCAGTTTCTTAGTTCAAGTTCCAGCGAGTTTTCTGGCTCCCGTGCTAAACGTGATATAATAGTTCGTCCTTTCAGTTTTCTTTTGTTTTTTACTTTACACGTATCGTTTGCTCCCACGTGCGCTCTTTGCCGGGGGCTGGACTCCAATGATATCGAGCTGAGAATTGGACGCAGAGTGCGCTACCTCGTAGGTTTTGCTGGACAAAACGGGTTTCAAGTTACTAGACTGGGCTACATGAGCGACAGCAGCAGAGGAAGCTGAATGAGCTTGGGCCACGTGCGGGCGTTCTTGATGAGAGACAGCAACGGAAGCTAATTGAACCTGGGCCACGTGTGGGCGATCTCCATGAGAGATAGCAGTGGAGGAAGCTGCCTGAACCTGGACAGCGTGTGGGCGTTCTCCATGAGAGGTAGCAGCAGAGGAAGCTGCCTGACCAAAAACAACAGATTTAGCAGGAGGCTGAGCTCCCGATGCTACGGTTTGGGGTTGGAACTTGGAAGAGGCCGGTACTACTCCAATATTCTCATTCAATTGGAAAAAGGATTCGCTTTTGGCGCATTCCACATCAGGCCACCTAGTGCAACAAATTCCAATTATTCACCTTGTTTAGTTTGAATTTTTAGGACAAATTCAACATCTTGGTCTTGCTTAAAAGTAGGCAAAGTTTAAATTTATTTTAAAAGTGCGTACCATTGACAAACGAAGACTTCTTGGTTGAAAATAGTGCCGTTGGGACAAATAAAAGAGTTCTGGATGGTCAAACCCACGTGGTTTCGAGAACACACGTGGAACACTTGGCAACGTGTCTCGAGGTCAGCGTAGTAACCTATTATAAATATTATTTATTATTATTAATAATAATACCCTTGTTCTTTTTTTTGCGCTTGCGGAGGTTAAGCAAGTATTAAAGAGGGAGAAAGAGCTTACCTTCAATGCGGTTGGCGCAACTGAAAGAAGTCTTGGGGATTCCATCCAGAATGGGATAGTCGTCAGCGGGTTCACCAGGGATTGACTCACGGAAGTCCCAGAAGGGCACATCGTGATGATGGTGGTCGTGATGCTCGTGATGCTCTGTAGTCGTAGGAGGTGTTGGGGTAGGACGAGGGCGAGCAGTAGTAGTAGTCGTAGTGGTGGGGAAAATAGCTGTGACAAAATTGTCGGAGTTTGGCTGCCCGTCATCACCAATGACGGGTTCAATGATGAACGGGGGAAGGTAATCTAATGAAGGAGTTGTGGGTCGACGAGTGGTCGTAGTAGTGGTAGTAGTGGTAGTAGTGGTAGTTGTGGGGCAACGAGGATCCGTGCTGCCTGTAATTAAATCGATGTAAAATTACCAGAGTTATTAGACAGTTGTGTCGTCCTTTACCTGGGAAGCAGTTGGGCCTACAACGAGGCTCGTTGTTAAAAATGGTGCATGGTGCCAAAGTGGTGGTGGTTGTGGTTGTAGGGCATCGAGGATCAGTGCTGCCTATAAATACATATATTTTAATATTATAAATTGATTGATCCAAAAATGTGAGATGTATTACCATCGAAGCAGTTGGGTTTGCAGCGGGGTTCATTGCTGAAAATGGTGCATGGCGCTAACGTGGTTGTGGTGGTTGTGGTAGGGCATCGGGGATCAGTGCTGCCTGTTATGACATAAATAGTTCATAAGTCATCCGATCTAATTGCGGAGTGTAGAAATATTTACCAGGAAAGCAGTTGGGCCTGCAGCGGGGTTCATTGCTGAAAATAGTACAAGGCGCCAAAGTGGTAGTGGTTACTTCCTCCACAACTGGTTCAATGGGACGTTGGGTGGGCGGGGGCAAATAATCGAGATTGGGTGGAGTAGGTCTAGGACAGCGATTATCATTGGGGTTTCGGTTGCAATTGGGTGGGCAGTTGGGAGACGTGGAGAATTGGTCGCAAGGGGGCGGGGTGGGACGGGGGGTGGTTGTAGTTGTGGGTCTAGGGCACCTAGAATCCGAGGGGTTGATGTTACAGTTGGGTGGGCAGTTAGGAGAAGTGGAAAATTGGTCGCAAGGGGGCGGGGTGGGACGGGGGGTGGTTGTAGTTGTGGGTCTGGGGCATCGGCTGTCTGAAGGGTTAATATTGCAATTAGGGGGGCAGTTGGGGTCGGTTGAGAAAGGGGTGCAAGGAGGTGGCGTTGGACGCGGCGTAGTGGTGGTTTCTTCAACGACGGGCTGTCGTTCACAGCGTGGATCATTCGGATTGACGAGACAGTTTGGAGGGCAATTCGGGGACGTGGAGTATTGGTTGCAGGGGGGTGGAGTGGGTCTGGGACATCTGAAATCTGAGGGGTTAGCATTGCAATTCGGGGGGCAGTTGGGGCTAGTCGAGAAGGGTGTGCAAGGGGGAGGAGTGGGTCTCGGGCATCTGGAGTCCGATGGGTTCGCATTACAGTTAGGAGGGCAGTTGGGGCTGGTCGAGTACGGGGTGCAGGGAGGCGGGGTAGGACGAGGTGTAGTGGTGACTTCTACTACTGGCGGGCAGCGACTATCATTGGGGTTCACTCGGCAGTTTGGTGGACAGTTTGGGGAGGTAGAAAATTGGTTACAAGGTGGTTGGGTGGTAGTAGTGGGTCTGGGGCAGCGTGCATCCGAAGGGTTAATATTGCAATTCGGAGGGCAGTTGGGGTCCGTTGAGAATGGTGTGCAGGGTGGCGGCGTAGGACGCTGAGTCGTCGTCGTCGCGATGGTCGGACGCGGACATCTCGAGTCTGAAGGGTTGGCAATACAGTTAGGGGGGCAGTTAGGAGAGGTTGAAAAGGGACCACAGGGTGGGGGAGTGGGTGGAAAGGTAGGACGGGGACAACGGAAGTCTGCCGGATTTACCAAACAGTTAGGGGGACAGTTCGGACTGGTAGAGAAAGGACCACAAGCTGGCGTCGTTTGTTCAACGACAGGTTGAGTTGGGAACGTAACTGGTGGCCGTGTCGTTGTCGGTAACACGAATGGAGGGTCAGGTTTCGGATAAAAGTAACCTTTCTGAGCCTGGGCCGTCGCTAGCACCGCTAAAATAGATCAGAAATATTGTATTTGTTAATTTTTATAATGATATATAAATTAACTCAATCTGAATCGTCGGATGTACTTTTTCTCTACAAGAAAGAAAGCAAAACTCACCCAGCGCGACAAGGACGTATCCCTTCATTGTGCACTGGTCTTTGAAGAATCCTAACGGATAAGAAAAGGTTCCACAGGAAGAAATTCACACAGCAAGCTATTCCGCGGGTTTTCGGATACTTGTTATTGAGTATATCGGTATACTAAAGCTTCCGTTGCCTCACACAACACACGGAAGATGGTAAGTATGGATTCTCAACTATTCTTAGCACTGCAACTGGCACACTTGACACGGTGGCGGCTTTTTATATGCAGGCATGAGGATCGGAACCTAACCCAGAGATGGGAGGGCGGAGTTCTAGGGAAAAAGGTGAAGTAGATGTCTATTCAAAAGCATTGTGATTACCCAAGCCTTGTTGCATCTTCATGCTCTCGCTTTCTTACGTGAAAATATCACGTGAGGGGGAGCTTGAGTGGGTGGCTTGGGGGGTAGAGGCGGGTACCAGGCAGAAAAGGGAAAGAGCGATCTTCCGCCCTGCAGCCACGAAACCTGTGTAAGAAGTTGCGGTTGGCAGGTAGACGTTCCATCCTCCCAACCCACTAAAGGTGATGGTGAAGATGTGCTGCTACTTCGGCTGCTGCTTTTTCTTGTCCATGCTATACGGGGGGGTTCAGGTGGGGTTTCTCAAGGAGGCCAGTAGGCAACCAGTTCTTATTCTTTGGCCTATACTTGTTGTATACCTTACAGACCTCGCTGGACAACTTTCACTCTCCAGACGTTTAGGGACACATTTACATCGACAACTCCCGCCACGAGCGCATCTTCTCCCTTCCAGCTTCTTTTTTTCCTGCTTGTTTTTGGGTGCCTCACTCAACTTCCTCTGCTCAACTCCTTTCTTTTCTGAAGCGGCTCAGCTCGCTCGCAAGAAACAAGGAGGGAAAACCCCGACGTTCTCAGGGTCTAATTGCTGAATTTATGCTCAACTCTTGTTAATTGCTTTCATTCTTTTGGCACAAGTCTTCAGAAGCTTCTTGCTATCTGCACAATTAAAAATAGTCGCATTGTGTTGTCGTTCATAAAATTTGCCTGTTAACGTTTCTTACGATTTTGCTGGAAAACCAAGACGAATTTTAAAAGAAACCAAAATTACTGCGGTTTGAAATGCATGGCTGGTTCTTATTAGTTGATTGATTAATAATTTCGTTGTTCTTGAAACAATTAAAACCTCATTAAGTGGGAAACCAAGCAAAATAGACTTGCCAGCAACAGCAATCTTATGGTTATACTGAAATTCACAATAAATTCATAAATTCGAAACCTGTAACTGTCTCTGTACATTATAAAAGGGATAATCGTTGAGTCCTTACTCGATACCTATCATACTCCGGAAGTATCTTATGAATTTTGTGTTAGACCATTATTTTCAGCATCGAAAGAGGAAAAAAAATCGTCTTCCATATTGAAAGAGAAAAACATAAACTGAAAGGAAGTTATCTTATCTAAATGCGAAATTATTACCATGAGCAACGATCTTACGGGATCTGCTTTCATTTATCCCTTGTATTCAATGTATTCATACTATTATACTGAATAGATGTTGAATGATTGAAGTAGTGGGTAATTATATTGCGTTACATTCATAACGATATCGAATACGGAAGTACAGTGAAAATGTACCTTTGACCCAAAAATGTAGAAAGTTCAAACTGAATTCGATTAGAAGAAAAGGGATAAAATTATTGCGAAACAGTCGAAAGAATAGTAGTTTACTTGGCGCTTTATTTTGACCACAACATTTCAAAGTTACCTTCCTTTTACTCATTTGTGCATGGGTAATTTCAACGAGGTAAATGAACAGGTCGCTGAAATTATGGTTTGGGATATATGAAACATTAAGTGCATTACGCGGGCGTCATGATATACATTGTCAAACTCTATACACGCACAGATATTATGTTAAACGACATGAGGATGTTACCAGAAATCGTGGGCAGTCCGGCCTTGGTGTCATGTTTTTGCTTTACCCGGATGGCCTTGTTCTTGGGAATCTTGTTGGGAAAGGTAGAACCACGACGAAGCAGATGCTCCGTGGCTGGCCTATACAAGTCCAAGCCGGAGTGGGAGAGAGAGGAGAGAAAGAGAAAGAGAGATGGGGGATCCTTCATATGAGGGAATAATAGAGTCGGAGCGGCAATTTTCTTGAAGGTTCTTTGCCGCCGTCAGGAGAAGAAGGCCAAAGCGGTGCGGCTCAACAAGAATTATATGAGAGTGCTGATCGATAAAGGAATATGTAATACGAAGAAAGCTAAGTAAGTTATTATGTCATAATGTGACGGCTAGAAAATGAGAAACTAGGGTACAATACAATTGGGTACAACTATATAAGCTAGCAGGTCGATTTTCAGGGGGTTTCAGTTAGTCACAATTTTGCCATCACCTCAAATCCTGTATTCTCTTGTCCTTTAATAGAAGACCAAAGAGCGTTGGATTTGTTAACGTGCCATCTTCCATGTTTGCATTTTTTTATTCGGTGACGGAGGAGCAAAAGAGACGGGCAGTGAAACTCGGGAGACGCAAACTTGTCTACATCTTTTCGAATGAGGAGGAACATGGGCGATCTTTACGTGCAGTGGGGAAAGTAGGGAATGCTTGAGGAAGTTGCCGGATGGGAATGACACGATGCGTACCCCCCCCCCCTTTCTAAAGAAAAGGAACAAAGTGATGGATATCCAACCAACTTTTGGTCGGGAAACTCCTTCGGGATGAGCCAGTGTTGCGCCCTGCCTCAACGGTTTTCCTCCTTTTTTGACCTTTTGACAGAACCCACAAACTCAAGAATTCTTGCAGAGATGATGCTGAGAGAAACGATAACCCGCTGAGACAGAGCTAAGAGAGTAAAACGGTACAGGGCGCCGAAAAGTGATAACTTTTGACCAGTAAATGTATATCCTGGTGGGCGCAGGTATAGATGTAAGCATGTAATCGTTAGATGTTCAGCGAGTGATGGACTGATAATCACAAAGATGCTTTGGGCAAGGTTAGTAGATTTTTTCCCATGCAAGCATTTCCCGAGGTATTCTCAAACTATTATTGCTACAGGAACAAATATCATTTAATTAGTTAAATTGAATTGATTAAATTACCATGTGTTGATGCAGGAATGTATAGAAAGGAGATCCATGCAGCCCGAATATGTAGTGCAATTGGCATCAGAATTCATTTTGTATGTAGAGAATTGCGCGATAGGTATGAATTTGTTATGGCTTTCAGTGCAGCACACGCCACGTAGTATGAGCGCCATTAAAGGGCAATACCCATTAAAAAATAAAAAATGGTTTGTCGTAGAAACAAACAAAACAAATTTGCATAAAAATTTAATTCTAAGTGGTATGTTTCTTTCCGTCATGTGTGAGGAAGTAGTTAAACCAGCGGTTCTCAAACTATGCGCCGCGGCGCCCTGGTACGCTGCGAAAAGCTTGAAGGGGCGCCGCGAAAGTTTCCTATAATTGCATAGATGCAGCAATTATATAGCCCTATGTTCTAAGGGGCGCCGCGCGAGCTGAGAATATAGCCGTGTTTTATTTGCCACAAGACAAGGCTGTCTTTCCTAAACTTCCCAAGACAGCCACGGGAGTCGTTTTATTTGA
>RJJA01000044.1:205409-234834 GCA_003724045.1 Lepidurus arcticus | reverse complement strand
ATGCTAGCGCCGTACGGTTTCTACAGTGTCGCATCTGGTGGATTAACCCAGGAAACTGCTCGTGGCATAAGCCCTATAGAGTAGCATATACAGTCTACATCCCAGCATCAAAATCACGCTACGGCGAGAGCATGCGTTAGAGTTCTTTTCCGGCAGTCCTCCCTTAGCTTCTAGTTCTTCCGCGTTACATGGGAACACGACTCTCCGCCACTTGGGTTCTTCCGAAGTCTTTCGCAGGCATCCCAAAAAGGCTGACAGCAATGTGCAGCACGCGTAGTCGGCTTGTACTCTGCGCTCGTTTAGTACACCCTATATCGAGCAGCATCCTGAGAGTTGTGCGGAAGTGAATCTACACTTAAAGAGAATGTTTCCCCAGGATTGTAAACTGTCTATCAAGTGCTGTTGGATACTGGCAGGGTTCCATTTCTTCCTACAACTTGTATGTTCCTGTTACGTGGAAACAACCGGTACATTATTTCTTCAACGACCTATTAGTGTTTAATAACCAACAAAGTTTACTAGTTAAAGTAGCTGAATTTTTATTCCTTAAATGGATAGCTTGAATCTAACGTAAAAGCATCACAAATCCCCTATCTTGCTGGTTGTCATATTAATTTGGAACCTTCTGGATTACTAGTGTTTACTGCTGGGGTATTGGCTTCCTATGAGGGGTAGTTTTGCATGGCCGCGTGCATGTCGCTCAAAGTGGCAGGAAGCGCACACAGACTCGGTACACTACCTTACTTCTGTGCTTTTAGGGGGATGATTTCGGAAAGTGTGAGTCGACTTACTATGGTAACGACCTTTTTCGTAACAAGCTTATTTGGAAAATACTTTCCGGAGACACTGGTAGCAACCAACGACAACGGAGCCAGTTTCGTTGCCACGAAGCAGGTTTCATTAGGATTTTAACAGTCACCCGGGCCAGGATACGGTACCTATGTTAATTATACTCCCGCGGAGAAACGCCCATTTGCTTCTCTTAAACCAGCTTTATCTTAAGCTACAGCCAAAGTTTCTTCTAATCATTCTCTTGCGTCAGTGTTTTCAAGCTGTATTTATGGCACACTATAGCCAGATTGCTGTTATATCCTTGTATATTTACCGGATCTAGCGAAGCTTACAAAGGCTCTTGAAAGTTTGACGCATCCGTTCGTGGTTTGAACCTCTTCTCAACCTGAACTCGTTTCTTAAATTCCGGGGTGAGAAATATTCATCTCTGATGAGCTTTCTCCGTTTCGTAAAACACGCTTGCCAGTGAAAACCCAGACCAGCGGTTGAATGCGCATCGCTGGAGTGTTTCAACTCGATGCAGTTTACCATTAACACGTTTATGTGGCAGACATTGCTTTCCGCACGCGTTAGGCCGAAGTGTTCTCGCAGCTTCTATTCTTCTCTGCACAGCAGTTTTGGTGCCGGTGAATTTTACCTGGGAATGGCCCTGTTGTCTCTTTTATGGACGTTGCGATGCCTGTTGGCGTCCACATAAGTTTTAATCTCCATCGAGGGTTGTAAGTGTTTTCATATTTTGTTCTTTCGTTTATAAAATATACGCTGCTGGAACGACTTGGGTAATGTGCACCTCCTTTCAAGAGACTGCAGGCAGAAAACGGTTAAAAGACAATAAGGGTTGAAAGGGCAATTTATTTTCCTATATATCACCTTTTTAATGAGGTGAGGCTATTTCGATGATTCATTTTCTCTTTTCTTCACGATGACGTCGATGGGCATAGCGCTCTTTACCTACTCTGCGTCAACAAGTTCAAAGCTGAAAAAAAAAGAAGACGAAATCGACTATAAACGGGTGCATGAAAGGGAGAAACTAGTTTCATTCATCATCACTTCCCCTTCCACCCTTTTCACCCCTTTTTTCCAAAGGATTATGGACAAGGGTATAAGAGGAAATCAAACTCTGCAGTAATGTTTTTCTTGGCATTTCAAGCTCGATCCTTCGGAAAGTTGGAGAATCATACAGAAAAAAACAGAGCATTTGAGCACCGAGCAAACGAACCTTGTCAGTGAGAATCGCTAGATAAGCATTTCCTGCTTTTAGAGCACGTTTGTGTTATTGCTGCAAGCAAAACCAAGGACTGAAGCTTGTTGAAATGGACTGTCTTTTATCGATTTGCAAGGACTTTGCTAAAGATAAACACGCCAACCCCGTAAAGTGCCTATCTTATCGGTTATGCGTATGATACTACAGTACTCGACCCAAGTCTTCGCAACTCTTTTGTACTGTGACTTGCACAACTCTTTGGACGATCCCGTCGAAATTGAAAGCTATCGAACTGTTTCCCATCAGACCAGGCCGGCGCTCGTGGCGTTAGTTCACCCTGAATTTGCCAGTAGCACAACGACGCATTAGGAACAATGAAATGTAAGCGAACGTGGCTCTGAATCGGGAGCCACTTGCATCCTGTTACTTCGGTTTGATGTTACAACACGGACGGTAATGGCTGTCGTCGAACGCACAGTGAATGCAAATGAATAGTGAATAGGTTGTTTAGTTCAATTTAATAACGCTAATTGAATTTAGCCATGCAGACGCTTGTCTTATTATCTCGACGCCTTGTTGCTTACCATTCACTAACTTGGAGCGCAGGATTAGCTTGTTGAGAAAGTTGAGCAATGTGCTGCTGTATATATCTTTTAAAAGAAAGAAGAGAACTCCAAGAAAAAGGCCGGGGAAGTATTAGCTCGAGTCAACGTCAGAGAGTTGTGGGAATGAAGGGCATGTGCTGGGGACGGGGGGTTATTTTGTCACGTAAATTAGTAGCCACTATAGCTACCCGACTTGTATCGCCTAACCCCGGAGCACTATAGCGAGCGCATAGCCATAGCCCCAAGGACCAACCACTTTATCCGTCTACATTCTTCTCCCCGGCTAGTAGACGGGATTCTTCCTGTGCTTCATCGGGTGGTTTTTACGAAGCCCAAACGCACGTAAATTTAGGCTGCCAACTCAAGTTGTTCTCCTGTATGTGACAAAGCCAGTAACTGTTGGCTGGGGGCAAAAAACGATTAGTCTGATTCTATCAGCAATACTTTCGTAATGGTAACCCGACTCTTGATTGCGTACCCTCTATCGATTCTCTATTCGGAATAAAATACCAACCCCAAGTTTGTCGCTTTTCCGTATTGCATCATAACTTGAATTACTTGACAGATTTATGGGAAGTAATCTTTTCTGACATATGGGCCTTTATTGAGTCCATACAGACTGGTATACGTGTGTATATAGAAGCTGAAGCTTCTGTCGTTCGTAAATACCCATATCAATGCTTCCTTTGAAAGCATTTTGCCTTTTCTATTGCTTTGTGGGATTCTGCGTTGGTCTCTTGTCCTTGTTTGGTAAGAGAGCCTGTGTTGAACTGCGGTGTTAGAATATATGCTTGATTGTTGCCAAGTTGGCTATTATGATTTTGGGAATGGATTGCAGATTTCTGCGAGCTATGGAATAAGATGCATTCTGCAAATAATCGATCATCTATATTTGCGAGAATTCTGAGCTAAAAAACTGAAACATCCCTAGAGAGGTTATGAAAAAGGAAGAAAATAGCTTCGTATTCATGTTGAAAAAGTGGTAGGAGTGTTGAAATCGATGGGAAAGAAGGTCGGGGTTTTGTTCTTTATATTCGACCGGTCTGCTCAAGGGAAGAAAGTTTGAAGATCATCTTTGGCGTCGGAGCGTAGGGTGATTCGTGAGCTGGGAATATTTTGCCCTCATGTTGGGGTCGTTGCACAAGGCAAGATAAGCGCGATTTAGCTCACCCTGCAACATCACAACCCTCTACCCCAACCCGCCAACATGAAGGCTGGCAGCATAGGTAATAAAAGGCGGCCAGGGATGGATAAAGTACATCGTGACGACTTGACGAGGTCCAGTCAAGTGTTGGAAAGATTTCCTTCCGCCCGTTCACACTGTTGTTGTCAAAATTATTCCAAATTATTCCAACGAGTCAGACTCGTGTTTTACGGAATTTTTTTAGTGTATAAGTAGGCCTACGTGAAGTTCGAGCAGAAATCCCAATTACGATTGTTCAAATAATACCTTCCTTTTAGACGCAAATATTCCACCTCGTTCCAAGAACACTAAAGTACAATCAGAAAATTTATCACCCTCCTATCGTTTCCCCTGCCCCACCCAAAAA
The DNA here is from genome assembly GCA_003724045.1 of Lepidurus arcticus. Lineage (NCBI taxonomy): Eukaryota > Metazoa > Arthropoda > Branchiopoda > Notostraca > Triopsidae > Lepidurus > Lepidurus arcticus. The sequence goes on along the minus strand of RJJA01000044.1, from coordinate 230,683 downwards.
CAGTAAATAGAAGATTAAGACATTAGGCAACAATGAAACTAAAGCTATGTTTGCCACGCCACGTAGTATTGAGCTATACTTGAAAACAGGACATAACATCTTGTATAAAGCCGACGTTCCTCCACTAAAAACAAAGCTTTGCCTTGGTCGTTCACTTTCCTTCCTTTACTATACCCAATAGTCAGTTAAACCCATCCAGCTATTATGCTGCTCATCTTCCCTTTTTGTCTAGAACCTAAAACCCATGGCTGTATTTCTGCGTTGAACGGTTAAAAGTGGTAACAGCCTTTTCTCGCTCTCTGCCAAAATAATCGGACCCGTATTTTCTAAAACACTAAAAACGTCGTAGCCTGAGGATTAAACGCTGGCCTATAGTAGATTTATTTTGTTCCGTCAGACATTCTTGTATGTGCCCTCAGGCGACCAGAATTGCTGCTGGATGGGTGTTATTGCCGGAAGGGATGGGAAATTTTCAGCTGGAGTAGATACAGCATGTTGCCTACCCGACCAACTAGAAAAAATCTTACATTGGAAGCATAGAAACTGGCCTTTGATTCCATATAAATACCGGTATAGTTTTTAGTATATGGATTCTGTTTTTGGCTGATTCTACATCTTTCAGAACATGATTTATACTATATTCAACTCATTTTATGCCACGATGGTTGTGTCTTGCAAACTTTAGGCCGCAAGAGTATGGGTCTATACCATTTCCAATAGTATAGGCCTTCAAAATGTGTACTTTTTTTAAAAGTATTGCGCATAATCAAGCGCGAAGAAGCATCTGGAGGAACAACTCCCTAACGGGAGGGAAAATCCGTAACTGTTTTACCCTAGAAAATGTGGGAAGAAACTTGTTGGAAAAGCGAAAAGAATATGAAAATGTGAAAATGAGCGTCTCACCAAGAGCGCCCTTTCCTCTTTGTTCATAGTTAATGTAAAAAAAATAAGAAAACTCAATACAGAAACGGAAACGAGCATTGCTCACTCCGTTTTAAATAGTAAAATAAAAAAAAACGCGAAGAAATTTGGTTGATGCTAATAGTTTTATGTTTCTTTTAGGGGGACGTTTTGCTCGGCTCGAGTCTGGGCCCGTATCAGCCGAATCGGAAGGCCAAGAAACGGATGAGAAACGACTCCTCCGTTTCTTGATGCGAGGTTATGAGCGTGATGTTCGGCCCGTGAAGAACGCTTCGCACCCTATCGTCATCCAGCTGGGCATAACTCTCGCCCAGATTTTCGACATGGTAAGAAAAACTAAAAGTTGTGTCTCTATATTGGGTTGAAAACGCCCTGTAACCAATTTGTATTTCCATTTCTTCCATGGACAGGATGAAAAGAGCCAAGTTCTGACAACTATAGTTTGGCTGGACCAAGTAACACAAAATTCCTTTCGTTCTTTTCGGTTCCCTTTTTTAGTCTGTCTCGGTCGTTACATAAAATACAGGCTTTAATATGCGCAGCAGCACACACACATACACGCTCGCGGTTACGATTGCTTGAAACCAACGTGGGTTGCTTTACCAGCAGTTGTTAACAAAATTCTGCCTGTCTTCTATAGAAAGCTTGTAAAGTTCTTTTTCTTTACGTTTTATTTCGACCAATTCTTGTATATTTGAGGGATGGGAGGGGGACATCTCCCGGGTCTTGATTTCCAAGTTGACGTTCCGCATACATAAAACCAGCTTGGAGCTTATAGAGATTGGCATGGGCTGGTGTATAAGGAAAATTGTTTTATTCGGTAAGGAAAAGCGTCTGTTTAGCCGTCTAACTGGGTGGTGCGCTGATTGCATTCGAACTCATTTTCGCTATTGCACCCCAATTTTTCTTTCCCTCCGTTATTAAAAGACAACCCCTAAAAAGGACAGAAAATACATGTATCTTTTTGAAAAGGAATGGCAAGATGAGCTTCTACAGTGGAATCCAGACGACTTTAACGGTATGAAGAGGATCAGAGTGCCTTGTGAGAGAATTTGGGTCCCAGACATTGTTCTGTATAACAAGTAAGTCAAGAGTGTCAGACTCTTGTAATTTAGACGAAGAAAAGTCATCAAGCACGACTGGCCAAAAAACCCTGCAGAGGTTTGGAGGTCAAATGATCAATTATGACTAATAATATCAACGTATGACTAATAAATGTTTTCCCTTATTATAGTGCGGATGATTATACTCGAGGTTATATGAATAGTAGAGCCATGGTACACTATGACGGCAATGTTTTCTGGCCTCCGCCGACCAAATTCCGATCCATTTGTCCCATTGACGTGACGTACTTTCCGTGGGACATTCAAGAGTGCAAGCTCAAGTTGGGATCATGGGCGTATGACGGTTATCAAGTCGATATTACGAACCGTACCGAGGCAGTTGACCTGTCTAATTACGTCCACAATGGAGAATGGGACTTGTTGGACGTTCAGCTCGTGCGGAACGTAGTCTACTACAATTGCTGTGTAGAGCCCTTCCCGGATGTTACCGTGACCTTGAAGATCCAGCGGAAGACTTTGTACTACGTCTACAACATTGTTCTGCCTTGCATGATGATGTCTGCGTTGACGCTGCTCGTCTTTTGCCTACCGCCTGAATCAGGCGAGAAAGTGGGCTTGGGCGTCACGGTTTTATTAGCCTTCTCCGTTTTCATGCTGGCTATTGCCGAGAAGATGCCAGAAACCTCGGAATCCATTCCCTTGATTGGTAAACGTGTCAATTTTACTGGAGATTTAGTTTTACGAGACTAATTTTCCCTCCGGAATGGTTTAGGCATCTATCTGACTGCTGTCATGGCCATCACTTCTATTTCCGTGGTAATGACGGTCGTGGTCCTAACGTGCCACTATAAAAACGCAGAGGCGGGAGAAGTTCCACGCTGGATGAAGAAGTGACTTCATTATTTTTATTCTACTATCACAGTTTCGGGAAAATGTAATTCTTATTTCTTTCTTGAATGTGGTGCAGATGCTTCTTGCCAAGGGGGGCGAGTGTGAAACCTCCGCAGTTGTTTGTGAGTCGGCCAAACTATGAACCGCCGCATTGCAACGGGCAGTCGCTGATGACCACCAGTTTTACGTTGTCGCAGCAATCCGACGACAAGTCGTCTGGCTGCTGCAGTTCTTGTCAAACCCACCAACTAGTAGCTTCGTCTTCTTATCAGGAATCCAAGCCCATTTCTGTCCTGGCACCAGCGGGCATTTATTCCGAGATTATGGAAGCCAACTTGCCGCTGCATTACGGAATGAGGGAGTTAACAGCCGAGGAGAGAAAACGATCCTTTGCTCGATCAAGCAAGAAACATCGCAAGGAAGCTTCACCCAGCCGGGGTCGGCAAACGGTTGTTGTTAATTTAGAAGGGCGTTAAGATTTGGGTTGTCATGACTTTTAAAATGTTTTAGGCGCCAGCGGCTTACGAGAATTCCGTCAGAATCGAATCTCAAGACGGGGTGAAGACGGAGCGGCACAGCAAAGCTACGAATACAGAAAGAGGATTCGGACAAGACAGCTTGACCACGTCTGTGGAAGACAACTTGGTCGAGTGGCTTTATAACCGCCACAATCAAAATCAAGCAAATCAATATATCGTCCAGCAATGGCGCCACGTGGCGCGAACGGTGGATCGCATTTTATTTTGGATCGTTTGTTTCATAACGTGCTCCTGTTCAGCTCTCTTTTTGTTCGTCATTCCCGCCATTAATAGGGGATGGACCTGGTCAAGACCTTTCTAAGGATTGTGATACATTGCCGCGAAAGTAGTATTGGTGCGGCAATATACACCCTATTTGTAATGCTTTCTCTCGAGAAAGGACAGTATCGAACTATTTTCAAATTTGCAACCCATGTATTAACGTTTGCCGTGGCAATAGCATTGAAATACAGAGTACTTAAAACCGACATATCTTACTCATTCCTCGCTTTTATGTATTTTCTTATACAATAAAAATTACGCGAATTACGTTTCATCTTGAATCCGTTGCGCGTTGGTAGAAGATGACTCGAAAATATTTTATTCTTTTGTATGTTTTTCTTTGAATCAGCAGTAATCAGAGGATAAACTTCTTAATTAGCGTCAATTATAAGGGCTTATATACATTTATCTCGTAAGTTTCATAACCCACAGAATAGGCAAGTTCCGCCACCTATCGAAATAGATTACAACTGTTTGTGCATTTCGGCGCTACTGGTCATACTAGCCCGCCATATTCTTTTTCATGTCATGGTTGTTTTGCTGCTCATGTTGATAGTGCGTGAGCCGAATTGGCATTTCTAAACTCTAAATATACCCGTGTTTTGGGAGTTTCTTCCAAATAATAGTTCGTGCACAAGGTAAATGGCAGGTATTGGACGTCCTTAGAATGTGGAGAGGTGCTTGGGACATTTATTCATTTTGCCAACGTCATAAGCCTTGACACACAATGAACACTTGGCGTGGATCCGTCATGGAGCCGGTTTTTGCAGCTTTACTTAGCCTTTACAAGGTATGTACAACATTCCATCTCTTGATTATTTGCGTTTTCACTTATCTCTCCGTGCTTAATCTGAGTCACTTAGTGCAGCTACCCACCCTAAATGGAGCTATAAATGCACAACCACTTACCTAACTGTATTTTCCTCCGAGTCGAGTTCCAGAAACTCCTAGTTCTAAACGTAATTTTAGACCGTGAACATGAATCAACTATACACGTGTTCTCTGTTTCCCCTTGGATTAACGATCCTTGAGATCTTGTTTTGGCCCACCCAAACAACACCCCAGTGTCATTAATTACCGCAAACGTCACTCAGATTATAAACTATCTCATTCAAATTTGCTAAATTTTAAAAGCAAGTCTTGGTATGAGAAGACGTCGGATGTTCGATCCAACCCCAATTTAGCATGGGATGCTCGTCACGTGAAACTGAACCGTACACGCCTCATGACGAACATATCCTTAGGGCATGTATTGAGACTTTAGTATTCTTTGCCGAGAACGCATGGCATTTTTTTGTCTGGTAAATTATCCCATGGTAAACTTGGGCTTCTACAACCGTTCTTGGTTTTGTTCTTGGCGGAATGTTACCTTGGAGGGTTGTCTGTCTGTCCGTGTGTATGGTATATAAGCAAATCGCTGCGCCTCTTCTGGAAGTTAATATTGCTCAACGTTTTCTGCATTTGGACGTTTTGCATTTTTTCATGACGTCCCCCCTAACTTGTTGCTCATTTCGTCGATAACTTGGAAAAGGTTATGCTCTACGTCAAACTAAAAAAATATGTTTCCCTCACGTGAACGCAAGCGTGAACGTTCCCATGTGTGCACGCGAATTGCTTTATTTTTCGAACAAAAGTTGCTCTCGCTCAGAAAATAAAACTTTTTGCTACTTAAGGGTTGCTATCGAAGGTTTTATGCGTGCAACTTTGCAAGTATTGAACTATATTGTTAAGAATGTGGATGGAGGCCAACAGTAAGCTGGTAATGCTGTTCTTATGATCTTTAGTAATAAAGGAAGTGTTCTTTTGGGGCGGAAAAAGTTGGCAATTACGGTTTTTGCGTCCCCTCCCTCTAAATTGCCCCATAAGCTCATTTGGGACGGGTGCCAGAATCATTAGTTTTAATTTTCCAGCTCCAGCGCGCAGTTAAATAGCATATCTAAGATCGATTAAAGCCTCCTCACACAATAGGGCCATGTCTTAGCGTTGGTTGTTTTTGCTTGATGACTCTCGAGCCAGTACATGGAAAGCGGACATCTATCTCCGACAGTGGACTACATTTACCGTCTACTTGCTGTAGGCAAACAAAAATGCGAGTACCAGTCAGTCTCTCTCGTCTCCCTATTTCCCCCACTTATTAGCAAATAGAGCCTTTCGAAGAGAACTTGGACCGACGTCGACGTCGTGTTTTTACCCCAGGAAGGCTTGTCTTTGCTTTATAGATCGTGTACCCCCATCAGAAAGCATTCGGGAAGCTTTTAAAGGTCCAGACAAAAGGGAATGGCCGACTTTTTCAATAAGTTCTGAAGACAATTAAAGTTTCCACAGGCCAAAAAATCACAGTTAAAAGGACAAGAAAAGGGAAAAGGTTTGAAGCGCAGACAAAAACCTCAGTTGCATGGGTAGCGTGCCATTGCTGGCTTAACCCCGCCCCCTTTTGCTTCGTACACTTCGTACTCGAAAAGCTTTTGCGTTCCTCGATAATTTACTTCCTTTTACTCCGAGGTCGTTATCAATACTGGGTAGGACCTCCTTTTTCGCTTTTATACACCTGGCTTTTGGGTTAAAAAATAAAATAAAACTCCTCCCCCAAATTATTGAGTGATTTTTAGCCGCTTGACTGGACAAAGTAAGCTTTTATGGTGTAAAAAGATACGCCCATAACCCATGCTCATTTAATACCTATTTTCAACAATCGCTTTCAAACTTCCTGAAGCGGTAACAAAAACGCTTTGCCACACCTCCCTTTTGGGAACAGGGGGCTTTTTCGACGAGGGGGCAAGAAAAAGCGGTGCCATTTTTGCCAATTTTAAAAACATCGAAGAATACGACCAGCTTTGGGACAATAGATTTCGGGGTGTATAAAAGCCCTATTGTTGCATGCCAATGCAGCCATAAACCTCCCGCTCGTGGGATACGGAGCCATTTGGCAATTCCCAATGCCCGCCTCAAAGACGGCACTTTTGGTTCTTCAGATGTGTCGTGTGAGGTTACAGCTGGGCAAGAATCATTTGTTGGTTGAAGAAGAACGAAAGGCCGGGGGTTTTAGCCTTGCCGTTTACGCGGACAGCAATTGGACTGTAATTCCTGAAATGGCATGCCTCTCCAACGCTGCCGAAATGAAAACCTCGCAGTAGCCCAGGGTTAGAAGCGCAGCGAGCGAGTCCTCCAAGACCGGCTTTAGAGAGTCGACTCCGTTACTGCAGTACCAGAGCTTTTAGGTATGTACATAAATATAACAGAGGAAAGCATCCCTTGACGACCGCGTCAAGTAAGGAGCTGAGGATTTCGAGTTAGGGATGTGCGTGACTTGGTGCTTGATGAATCAGAGATATGCTGGAGCTGTTGATTTGTTTCTTCTGATTTTTTGGGGACGAGTTTAATGAGAACGGGGATATGCGCTACACTCATCGCCAAGGAAATGGTTCCAAAGGGGAAGAGGTGTAGTTTAATCACGACATGGTAAACCCAACAGTTCAGCATAGTGCTTAGAAGAAAAACACGCAAGTCACGTGAGTGTTTTACGACTTGGCCGCGTAAACTTGGGGGTGTTGCGTCTCATATGATCTATGAGCAAGTGAGCGTTCCGTGCAGCGTGGTGAGGGCCAGGAGAATCAATTTGCCATGCTTTGATTGACATTTGGAAGAAAGCCGTGTGGCAGAGGGCTTGACGAGACGGAAAACGAGACGGAGATCGATGTGGACAAGAATTTTCTTGCGCTTTGGGAGCGTCATTTGAGGCGGACATATCACGCGACTTTGTCTCCACACACGGAATTCGGGAAAAGAAGGTCGCCTCTGAATACATGAATTCCTCGCCCAAGGAAGATTCTGGGAAGGGGGACAGCTCATGTATGTATAAGAGCAGAGCAGGGAGGGGTTTCTTCCCAATCTTTTTATGCTTCCATTAATGTAAAAACTCCAATTCGAGTATTAGTTAAGACGGGTAGGGTCGTAAAAGAGACAGCATAACGTGGAGCGAGTGGAGGTTCGCTCTTTGGCATGCCAACTTGGTGAATGAGGAAGAGCGACACTAGACTTCTATCTGTAATGTTTAACGCATAGCCATTGGGAGGGATACGACAAAGAACACAAGTTGGAAACATTTTCAAAGGTTGGGAGTTATCTTTATCTCCGTTTTGCATAGGCCTCCGTGTAACCTCAAGGAGTACAGAGCCTAAAAAGCGTCAGGAAAAGGAATATGTTCGTCGTCGCGCCGTGGAGTAGGACCAACGAGTCGTTTTACTCGAAATGCGACCTCAGACATTTGAAACTGGGGGATGACATGTGGTTGGAAAATAGACTTTGTCGCTAGTGTCCGACCAAAGAACGTCCTCCCGACCCGTCCGTCCCGACCAAAGAACGCAAGACAGTGAATACAAGCAGCAGGTTTCCACGATAACTTTTTTTCGTTTCGTGACCCGTCCTCCAGGAAAGCTATCCGGAACTGTTGCATTGTCCGATGACGTTACAGGTATATGAAGGTTGCATACTAGTATACTTCCCAAGTTAGCTTATTGGACCTTTGCTCTTTACTAGACTCTTAGACGTCACTAGACTGTAAAAATAAATCCATACAAAGGTATGCATTCCCCAAAAAAGCGCGTCATTTGGGGTACAATTTCCTAACTTGGAATCCATTTTACAATGCGTTTTTTTACCAAGTCCAACAGTGAATGACCCTAACTTTTCTGTGTTGGGAGATTTACAATTGTATTGGAGTTCGGTGACTACCTACAATGAATTGTCTCTACATTACGTATTGAGGCCGTAACTTGTAGTTTTTCATTGTTAACTGTGTTGTTTGCATTGTAAGTGTTGTATTTGGAAGGAAAAATTGCCTGGCAGGTACCGGGCATTTCTGAACCGGGAGGTTGGAATTATGAGCGGGAATTTGAGCACATTTATAGTATTACGGAAATTTAAACAAGGCCCCAAGTTGGGCTCCGTGTGTGCTATAATGGAAAGAAAACATGCGGGCTTCTTGGTACGTCAGCAATACGCGGATGTTTTGAAAGGTTTATCTCCTTCCGTGAGAGGGCGAGAGATATACCCGCACGAAGTGGGTGACGTAGCGAAATCTCGCAATGGACTCCACTCGAGCGGTCATAAAGCATTGATCTGACCGTGATACTCGGCGAATGCATTAACCTAAATATATAAAAACCGCTTAGCTGCTTGCTATGATGAAGAGTACTGTACCTAACGCTGTAATGAGTTGTCAGATAAGCGAGAAATTGTTGGATCTTTAATTTAGCCACCAATCTGAAACTTCCATTCGCTGTGAAATCTCCATTTTCATCTTTCATTTACAAATAATGTACAATTTAGCAAACTAAAAGCCTATCCCCCGGATCACCCAATTCTGTATCTATTTTGTCAACTAATGAAAAGAAACCAAACTTTTGGGGGCTTTTTAGAAAAACTGTTTAATAAGTTTTTTTGTATTTCCTTAAGGTAAGACAAGAAAATCACTTTCTTATCATAGGAGCATTCGTTTGTGTACTGGAACAACTAATATTCATGCGTTGTTTGTTAATTAGTTAATTAATTAGAACAACATTACCGGTTAATTTCCATTGGTAATCTCGGTTTTACTCCTTTTTCCATGGTGTTCAAGTTAGGAAAATTTAAATAAATCATTGATCAGAATCTTAAGCAGCAGGTAACGTAGCTTTTGGTATCAAGATATTTTGTCTGTTTCTTTGAATTTCCTTGACAGTTTCCGAAATTACAATGAGAAAATGTATGACATCAGCGCCAGCTTTAGACAAAAAATGACCAACTACTTGCAGTACGCCGTCTATTCTAGGCTAGTGGATACTCGTAAGGGAATGTGAAAAAAGACCTGTAGGGCAAAGTTTGCTTAACATGCGACAAGGGACATACAACTACACTTGCTTCCTCTCCGTTTCCGTGCACAAGGCAGTTGGAGACGTTCAAGATGCCAGGTCAAGATCGATAAAGTGGTACATTGCTGCCATTGGTTTGCCCCGTCGCTTTTAATTACATGTATGCCACAGAATCTGTTAAAAACGATAAAGGTGAACAGGAAGTTAGGTCTATAACATACCCCAAGTCTGCATTTTTTAAAGAACTTTTTTTGCAAATTTAAGGACCCGCATGGAAAACTTCCAAGTCTCTGTAGGTCCAGCGAAAGCTGTGTAAGACAGGTTTTAAAAGCCTGGGCCTTAAGCAAAAAGTCTCTTGATTATGCATCGTTCTATCTCTGTGAAGTGAGCCTGATCTGTTGCATATTTTAAGAAGCCCAAGGAATCCTAAAGGAAGTTACGGTGTTACCCATTGCCATAAGGAAACAACAGACGACGGGCTGTCCTGGGGTTGTGCGGGGTCTTCAATCTTCCACGTCGGCCTCCGTTTCTGCTAATTTACCGTATATATACCTCCTTAACTTCCTAATAGCATTACGCACCGTAATTAACCATAGGACTTGGTAACGTGTCCCAGCTGACCTATAGTTTATTTTTGGCCCTTATTTGCCCTTGATTGGGGTTTGGTTTCATTACGGAAGACATTTTCTAAGAGAGAAATCTGACCTTTTTTCGTTTTTTTGAAAAAAACTTTTTTTTCTCATTCCAGCCCGTGGAAATAAACTGGGAGAGTTTGTATAAGGGTATTTTTTTAAAACGTTTTTTTGGCAAGTGTAAAGCTTCTATTGTTAGTTAAGAGAACGGGTTTGGTTCGAGAGTCGAGTAATGAGGTTAAACTCGACGATTTGGTTTTCTTGTGTGTGTGTGTGGTTGCAATAGGCTTGTTCAACGCTGGTCCAATCCTCGTTATTTCCCTGCCCTTCGAACAAGAACAAGCCTGTGTGGTTTTGGTGCTGGCTCAATAATGGCCGACCTATTTCGGGGCATTAGTGCAATCCAGTGGCTTTTTATCCGTAGCTTCTTCCGTCTGTTCCTCGATTGTCTTTTTTGTTGTTGGATTCTTTTCCCCCCGTACTATTGGAAAAACCTCGCACGGTGTTGAGCCTGATTAGAAGGGAAATGTCAGAAAGCAAAAGCTGGAGATTTTTTTTCCTTGGGGGTTCGAAAAAATAAATAAAAAAAGAACGAGATTAAGGCGTTGATAGCATCGAGAGTAGAAAGTCATGATAACATGATAACCCTTTGTGCCATTAACCAAGATTAACAGTAATAGACGTATCATCGCAGCACAACTAGTCCTCTAACCATAACGTACTGCGGGTATATATCATGTACACGGTAAGAGCTTGACAAGCCAACTTTCCATAAGGATTTACTCGGACCCACACACTTTTGAGTGAGTTTTGGACGCGAAACTAAATAAATACAATAATGGAAAAAATAAAGATTCCAGACGTATATTTTAGTTCTTTATTATGTGTGGTCCGTTTTGATTCGCTTGGTACATTACTGTGGCACGTGGCAGATCCCCCGCGTGCACCGTAAGTAGTTTAACTGAACGGACAGTTTCCATTCATTAAAGTGAATACAAGACTCACGGTTAGTCGGCTAAAAGCAAGGAGAGCCTGTTCAGATTCCCGGGCATTCATTTTCGTAAACGACTGCACAACAACGGCCCTCTTCCTCAGCCCAAAAGCGAGAGAGAATAGAGCTTTGCATCCAGGTTTCTCGCTTTTGCATTTATATCCATTCCTTTACTAAATCCCGGGGATGCAAGATGCAAGCTCTGGGGCAGCATTAAGGCACCGACTTTGTGATGTGCAACGTTATATATTTGCTACTACACGCTCCAGCCCTTTGTGAAAGACTGCAGCTCTTTCGGACTTGGCATGCCTGTTTCCTGTGCGAGTTATACGCACAAATCTCTTTTTGTAATGACTGATACTGTTATATGCAACGGTTCTTCGGGACCTGGGAATATACATGGGAAGGTTTGGCATTGACAACTCTGAAAAGACCCCCCCCCCCCGAAACTGGATTCAGTACCAGTACTGCGTATGCACGCACCACTGATACGGCTTCGAACATTGGCTTATTGTTCTACTATTCCAGTTGAAGAGGGAGTTTTGGATTGCGGTTTGTACACCCTCTGGACCCTTTTTTAATCGCACTGGGCGGTTTGCGAATGTGCACTCCTTTGATATTTTGGCTTTTATGTGAATCTGCGAAATTGGGAAAATCCAAAACCTTTAGATTGGAGGATACCCTTGTTGTGCGAAAATAAACCACAACCGAACAGTCAAGAGGCGTTCCATTTTTGGTCAGTGGCTATCTCTGTGAGAAGATCCCTTCGTACCCATCTTGGAATCCAAACGCAATAATCCCGACTCTCTGGAGTACTATGGAGCCAAGTATCGGTGTTAGAAATGTATTGCGTCAATTGGGTTAACATGTAATACGTACCCACGTTTGGTTTCTAACAAGGTTGTGCTTTTTGGTTTTCCAGAAGTTTGTTCAATTCATTATTTCTACAAATAGTTTTGCGAATTGTATTAATTAAAAATGGCGTATCACTTTCTTCATTTTTAGTTATATAATTCTTAAAATATTTATTTTTTTACTCTCAATCATTATTAGGAGTAAAATATATTTTTTAGCCTAATATATTTCTTCGTTTTATTCTTACTAATAAGCCTAACAATGAACGTAACGTATTTGTGTAGCCTCAATGGGGAGCGTATTGATTACTGAAACACTTGAGAAACGCATACAAGGGATACTCAGTCTAATGTACTGCCTTTTTTGTGGTCTGTGTTTCGGGTTCGAAAGGAATTTCTTAAGCTTTTGCTGCAAAGTTAATGCTCTGGGGTTGAAAAGCAAACTGCTGACATTCACGTACGAAACGAACGGAAGCAATTAGAAATATTGCTGCTATGAAGCATTGTAACAAATTTCTTTTCGCTGTTCCCAGTCAAACAACCTTTGGCTCTATGGCCTTTCGTTATGGGTAAAAGAAAGGCAAAACAGAAAATAACACTTGATTGCTTAAAAGGAGTTACCTGTGAAACATCGAACGTATTAAAGGATTATAATAACGAACGCCAGAGGGATCTTCCGCATGCTGTCACTTAAAGGAGGGGGTTCAACACAATTCACTCTCGCTGCGCTAATTCTGCACTGTAGAAGAGAGAGTACCTTTAACTTGCCAATTACACTTCTGCATTGGAAAGGACCTTAATGACCTTGGAGGCCACTCCAACACACATTCAGAAGCTAATTTTTCCCTACATTTTGTATAGGAAAGGAAGCAATGGAGCGAGTGTGGGCAATAACTTGGATATTAAACGCTTTTACTCCTACTCAAGTCCCGGCCACTGCGCGGATTTTTTGAAAATCTGGGAAACCCATAAGAGCAGCAATCAATTTTATGTGTAAAGTTTAGACGACGGCTGCGTCTGGGATTCGGGAGAAAGGGGAAAGCACCCCAGTTTATAGCGGCAGTTTATAGGGGGGGGGGCAACCTAATCAATTCTGTACTGTAATTACCACAACAAAGTTAATTTCTTCTACAGTTTCTTGGGGGGAGAACGGTAATAAAGTCATTTTTATTATTTAAACTATCGAATTTCTAACCCGAAAGATGCCGGTCTGTAGCGTTTCTCCGGCCTGCCTCGCCCCTGCTCAACAATGAAAATACAGAAGCATTAATCGAATAAAAACAAGCCATTTCTCTCTGAGTGGCTGGACTGCGAAACGTATAGGCATGCCGGAGCAGAGCGAAGAAACCCGGGCAGGCCCCACAGTTTATTCAGTGTTGAGCAACTTAGAGGCAAGCCAGAGTAGAGCTACAAGTTCGGCCTGGCCCACAATCGTTTTCCAGCGTGACTTTTTGGGACCTTCTAGTGCGTGCCACCGAACAAAGTAAAAAGAAAGCTGAACTAACGCTACCACTCGTGGTTAAGGAGCAACACGTGTTCGGTCATCGCGACTGTTCACTATTGTGATGGGGTGACACTATTGGTAAGGCAGGCCGAAGTAAACCAACAAACGCGGTTTAAATTTATGAAAAAACTTTAGTACATTTTCTTTAGTACAGAATTACCTTTTAGACCTTTCTATATCTTTAACGACATTTTCTTTACATTCAACCCCTCTGGTCTCATGCAAATGCTAACTATACAAAGTAATTATTATTTCGAGTTGAGTTCGTCATTGAGCGAGCGAATTATGAAGGGAGAACGCGTGTGAATGTCCGTGGAATTTTGACCTCGAATTTTCTTATTTAACCGTAATTATGGTATAGCTTAATGGCGAGCACGTGGGAACCTCAACATGTGTGTTTTTCCTCCTTTTTTATTATCAGGTCTCTTTTTTGTTATGTTGGAAGCGGCTAAAGAGCCGTACGAACCCCCCCCCCCCTCCAAAAAAAAATAATTCAAAACCGAGCGAGCACTACACCGTGTTTGCTGCCCAGCGTGGATAGAGGGAGTGTTGAAACTGCGCTGGTGAAGCCGGGGAAGCAGCGCGCATGAAAGCGAGCTTACCCCGGCCCAGCCCGGTTTGACAGGACCCAAAACTTGCTGCAGTACATGCCGGAACCCATTTGATTACTTGCCAGTGTGGGATAGCGTTGTCTGCTAGTTGACGAGGGGCATCGTGACCGTGCAGTGTACGGTACATCTGCTGTCTGTATAGCGTCGTGTATTTAGTATACTTCGGGTACTTCGTGGTGATCAAAAACGTTTTCAGGAGGAAAGTGAAAGCCTTGTGAGGAGGGGAGAGTATTTCAGAAATCCCTTCCTAAGCTTCTGACGTGGGGGAAAACATGCCGGAATCTCGCCAGTGGTCGTCTAACGTTGCATTTCATGGCTAAAAGGAAGACTTTGCCCATCCCTCATCCCTCTTACACGTTACCGTACCTATTTGACGAAGGGTTTAGACATTGCAACGTTTGCCACGTACCGTAGCTTTGGCTAAAGTCAGCATTACTGCGTTGTGTGGTTGGCTTACTCTACTCGCTGTGATGAAATTGAGTATGCAAATGCAAAGCCGATAGACTTTGCCTTCATAATTCCGCCAATTGGCCTTTAGTGCGCCTAGCGTATTTTACGTAAATTACGTACTTTACGTAAATTACGTACATTACGTACATTACGTACTTTGTGTGCTTTACTTGCTTACAGTACTTGACGTACTCGGTGGTTGATAGTAAACATTACGTACATTACGTACTTTGTGTGCTTTACTTGCTTACAGTACTTGACGTACTCGGTGGTTGATAGTAAAAAGTGGCTTGTAAAGGCGTTCATTGGGCAACAAAGTGAGGGTAACAAAGGTACGAACAGCACGTATAGTACGTTAAAAAGTCTGTCTGTGAAGAACGCGTAAGTAGCCAAGCCGAGGAGGTTGTGGTGGTTCGCCTTTGAATACAAGTGAGTGGAATCTCTTGGTTTTGACCAAGCGTCGCAAGCAGCGCTTTCATTTCCTTGCCTTCTTCCGTACATAATCGCATCGCCTCAACATTGACGTTAAGCAAGTAGTTTCCAGCCATTGGGACTTTGCGTGATCGGGACCGCGACGTGATTCATTATTTTTTTAAAATTATTTTTGTACCTGAGTAGTACTAGACTAGACCATAAGTATTTTCGACCTTTCGACCAATTTCTTCAGAAATAGTCTTTGGGCGCAATACTCTTGCCTACGCATTCCACCGAATACGCCTAAAAGCTTCCGGGGAAGGGGGTCAGGACAGGAAACCTGACCAGATCCTGTCCGGACTTGGTAACTGGGAGAAATTTCTGATGAGAGGAAGTTTGGGGGAGGGAAGGGAGGAGAAGACTATTTCAACCGAATAGTTATTTTTAAGTTTCTCTAGCCAGCTTTTCTGAGGAAAGTTTTGGGACTAAGAAAATAAGCTTAGCTGAAAGGAAGAACGGGTTAGACGAGAGTGCTTTCAGCTCATGGGTGGTACACAAGTACTACCCAGACGTACGTGTTTTGGAGATAGGATATAGTGTTGATGGAGGTCGCTTTTGTCGCACTTTTGTATGGATTTCAGGTTTGAATGCAGACTTTCTTGGTCTTGGATTTTTTTTTTATTATAGACGCCTTTGTGCAGAAACGTCCTATTTTTGTACGTTTTTCTACACAATTTTTCCGCGTGAAGATTGTAGAGTGTTGTTAAAGTAAAGGAGCAGGAGTGGGTAGGGGATGGGCGGGGATAGACCTCTAGTGAGGGCTTCGTTTATGTTGTTTATGTTTATTCACGCGCACTGTTAGGCCTGTTTTGTAAGCAGTGTTTCGGAACGTATCCAGAATCGTTCTGGATTTCGAACAAAACGTCGCATTTCGTAAATGAACGAGAACGGAACGGCATTGGCTCGCCAGCAATCAGGAACGGAACGGCTTCCTACCCTCGCTAGCCCGGCTTCCTTCTTCGCTGGATTCACGAACCGCTTCAGTATTAAGATTAATGTTACTTCACTATCTGATGAAAACATTAATAACATTTTTAAAATTTTTCAGACGTTAATAGCGCTTTCCATTGGGAACCCTGGTGCAGCACTTTTTGCACTGAATGCCACCCAATTGTGTGTTGCAAATGGCAACAGTGAATTTGTGGCACTCAGTGCCAAAGAGTGTTGCCCCAGGGTTCCCAATGGAAAACGCTATAAGACATGCTAATATAGAATTTCCAGTTAAGTTTCGCCGCATAATATCTCTTAGAGGTAGTTTATTTACTAACATTTGTGAAGTAGTGTTCATTATTGTTGTAAATAATAATGATGCGACCAGTGCAAGATTGCTTTTGTCGAATAGTATGTATTTTAAAATTCCCGCTTTGGAATTCGTAGATTTTCTATCGATATTTTTTCTTAGATTTCAAAATCGATATGTATATTGGAACGGTATGGAACGGAACGAAAATTTTCGAAAAGGCACCAGAACGAAACGGTGAAAACTGCCAGAGGAACGAAACAGACCGGCCAAAAATTGCCGAAGAAAGTAATTCTCGCCGTTCCGGCCGAAACACTGTTTGTAAGCTAGGGTGATGCGATGTAATCTTGTCATTAATACGATGTAATAAGAGAAGTCTCCCAGAGCGCCCTTCTGAATTTGTGATCCTATTTGTACTACTACAAGAGCGAAAACTTGAAAATGGGATTAGTAGAAACAAGAAATCTTTAGGAAACTAGCGGGTGGACATTTCCTTTCACTAATATACTCTTCCGAGATCATGTGCGGAAAACTGGCTAGCTACCTAATGACGCGTGAGAAAATTGGTTCGCAAGCACCACTAAAAAATCCAACGGCATATAAGGCGCAGAGCTGCAGAAGAAGTGTTCCCCGAGCGGAACTTTAACTAATAATCTATATCACATGAACCTCCAAAAGTGGGGAGACGAACTGACAGATCTCGTGTGTTGGGGCGGTTTGTTTGCGGTTGTTAATTAAAACGTCTGGCAAATGTTGTATAAACCTGCATGGGTGCACCTTTTTTATTTATCTACTTTTCGTGCTCCAAATAATAGGAATGATAATAAAACAGGCTTGGAGCATTTGTTAATTAGGCCACTTTTTCACGTTTCATAGAAATATTTTTGTGTAATTCTATTCTTTTATTTATTGCTTGCCTGATTTATTTTCTTAACTTTCCCTTATTTTTAGCATGGGAAATTTCATAACAACTTTTTGAGAAAACCAGTGCATTTAATGAAAAAATTCTTTGACATTAATCTTGAGCTTACTACCGCAGGTATTGCACAATTTTTCCAATGAGTAATAAATTAGCAAGACGCAAATGAATTTTGCAACTGTGAGAAATACGTTTCCTAAAAATCTGTCCGTAAGTTGTGCACTAGCTGCTAATAAAAGGAAACTTCTTTTTTAGTTTACTTTCAAATCTGATTGCCGTTTTCGAGAAATCTTGTTTCGAATGTTTGAAGACTTGATTTGGGACATTGTGCTGCTACCGCAAACTATGTTGACAAATTGTACTTTTCAGAAGCAAAACTAGCGTAGAAACTTTGCCGGCAATTAGCTATCTAATTTTTTTCTTACTTTCTTACGCAAGGCTTTTGCAAAACAATAACAAACATCAGCGCCATCTGTAGCATTTTCCCATCAATAAGCGAAGGTATACGAGAGCCTTAACATGCTGAACTTATTTAGTTTAGCTAGCGTATGATTTTCTTCCTTATTTAATAAGTTATTTTTCGTATTAATGAGCGAGTAAAGGAGTGAAGGAGCAGACCTACGCATTTAGCGGAGCGAATCCAAGTCATACGCAGGATCTGGCGGCCCCATCTTGAACTTGAAGCGGGAAAACTGCTGCTTTTGACGTTCTACGTCCTACGTCAAGCTCCCAAGGCCGGAAGGACTACATGGCAGTCAGATACTAGTTGTGGGCTCGGAGGGAAAGGCTTTTAAACCGGCTGCTTTTGAAGTTCAATTCTTATCAGGATCAGACGAATACTTGATTCGACGGGAATAATTGAATTAGGAATCCTCCCAAGGTTCCTAGCAAGAAAAAAAGGAGAAAAAATCGAACGGTGTGACCTGACCATCCATCTTTTTCTAATGTAGTACAAAAATCCTGATTTTTTTTATTTTCTGGAGGAGGACAAGAAATTGTTATTCACATAACTTTCCCAGCTCGTGTTTGGCTGGCTTTGACATATTTCTGCCGCTTATCGAAAAGGAAAGTTTTGAATAGACTCAGGAATAGATCCAGAAAAGAAACATGCTATAGAAAAGGAATCGATTTGTCCTTGTGGGGGGAGAGAGGGCTTCATGGGGTTTCAAAACGGCCTTATGTAAGTTTAACCTTGAAAAACTTGTCTCGGCCAACTTTCAAGCTGGAAGCGGAGGCGAATAAGAGGAACTAATCACGATTTTGACTTGAGTCTTACGGGATGCTGCGGGTAAACTTTTTTGTAGACGATCGTTAGAAATTTCGGTAAGACTGGGTTCAAGTTTCTAAGCAATTCCAAATGCTTGCAGTAAAGGGTCCTAGCGATAAGTTTTTTGTTGTCGAAGGTCAAAGCCTTGTTGTTTCTTCTTTTCTTTTTAACCAGTCAAGATCAAAGGACAATAACAGCCACTCGGAATGAGAATAAAATGATCCTGTTTCTGTGCGAAAATTTCGCCAAGTTCAGGCTCACTGAGTTTAAGAAGTTTCTGCACTTGGCGTTCTTGTTTTCCGTTGATCCACAACCATGGCGAAGATCCGGAAAGGACGAAGATCTCGCTTTGTTTTTGCCGCCGATAACACCACGCTATTGAAGACGATCCAAGTGGAAGAAGATCGTTTTTTGTCGCAAATGCGTTCGTGTTATCTTTTTTTATGCATCGTCTGGCTTTTCGGACAGGAAAACGCGAAAAGCGGCCCAGCAGCTTTTATTTCTGGCTTGTAAAACCCTGTTCTGTCTTCGTGTAGAACTGTGCCATCATATTTCCTGTGAAAGCCAACAAAGAAACACTTAAGTGAGCAAAAATCAATATAAACCAATAACTAATTTAAATTGACATTTAAAGCTAAAATTACAGCGCCAGAAGTCGCGGGTACCTGGTACTGTACGTGCCATTTATGCCAGTAATTTACGAATAGCATTACGGACATTTAAAAAATCAAAAAACACCTTCGTTTTTTTTTTTTTAATAAATTATCGGGAAGAGTCGTCCTACATCATCAAACTACGATATACGATCGATGCCGCTTAGTGTGATCTTTAGAAATCTAATATTAGTCGAAATCGAAATCTAACTTTAGAAATATAGTTTTTAGAGTCAGAAGCTTTATGGAATCAAATTTTAAAGGACCGATTGAAAAGGATAAAATTCACAGCATTTTAATCGCTTACTAGAATCACACTTTCGTATATTAGAATCAATTTAAACCCGGAATAGCGTTACGAGTCGCGGTTAGGAGCGCCCCAGACGTTCGATCAACTGTTTACTGTTCATTCTTGCAGCCACCGAGCGAAGTAAAGCGAAGCCGGGGTAGCGTTACGAGTCGCGGTTAGGAGTGCCCCATTCGTTCGACAAAATTCCTTATGCGTAGCCTCCCTTCAAACGTCGCTCCCGTTGCCAACGGCAGGCCGGAGCAACGCTACCAGTTACGGCTTAGCATTGCAGGATTACGTCGGTAGCTCTGTATCTTGGAAGGGGAATAGTACAATTTTCGTCTTAAAATAAGATGGAAATTGTGCGGAGGAAATGGAAAGCCACAATGCTAAGCTAAAAGTCATAGTTTAATGTTCTTCTCTAAAATCATGCGTTGGAAGGTCATTTTGAAAAGCGCGTTGTAAGTACTATTTTAATAATGAGATTCAAAAGTATATTATATCGCACACTGTTGAAGTTTGCAATCTTACACCTCAAACATGCCAAAAAGCATTCCAGTTAAAGGAACCGTAACACATATTGGCGCAGATTACTTGTAAATTTACGGAAATGTATGAAATTGTCTCACGAACAAGTAATTCTTTCTTATTTGCTTGTCTTGATTTTTAAAACAGAATTCTCGGGGAGGAGTCGTCCTCCACCATTGGTGAATCACCATGCTTGAAGGCGAGTAACGCGATCATGCCCTGGTTACGTCCGCGACTCTGGTCGTTCGTTTGGCATCCCTGCTGGTCCGCTTCCTCTTGGTGTTGTTGGATCCTCACTAAACAAGACTTGCGTCTCCTCTTCCACCTCATTAGCTTGGGAATTATTCTGCAAATCGGTAAGTGGAAAATTGCTTGGTTTTTTCCTCTCCGTTACTCCTTCATTTTCTCCTTCTTCCGCATGTTAAGTTTTTAAACTCTTATATATGACGCTGACGGTTGCACTGCATTTCCCTTGGGATGTTGCAGGAAATAGGTGATATAGGCGCAAACGCGTATCCTTCGTGGTATATTTTTCTGGCACGGGCTTGGGTGCCATGGACTAAATGAGCTTTCAAGATATTTACCCAGGAGAGGTAAAAAAAAAGAACGGGAAAGACCAAAAAAATCGCCAACCCAAAAAGGGGACAAAAGAGTCAAAATCTGTTGTGGGAGAACGCAAAGCTCACTTTGATTTAAACAACCCGATTTTGGACGTTCGGGTACAAAATTACGGTAATTAAGAGTAGTATATTATGTGCTAGAAGAGCATTTGATTTTTTTCTTTGTTCCGTGAAGGGACTTGGAATACCCTACTTGTTTACGCCCACAAATTCATTAGCCTAAACCTGTTTAACAGCTTTTATAGGTACAATAGGATCAGCGATGGTAATTACAATTCAAGATTCTTGTTCCCGAAAGAGAAATTTGGGAGTGAATTTTGGCCAAAATTCGCCCCGAAGTTTTTTAATGTTAAGAAAATAAGCTTTGCAATAAGGGCTTATAGATCCGAGGCAAAAACGAAGCGAGAAAGTAAACTAGTGTTCCTTTTAAGCGAAAGCGATAGGCGCAATCCTTTTTCGCTGGAATACCAAGCGTCGCCTGTCGTCACGCCTCTACACCCTAAACTTTTAGGCTATCAATGTTTTAAGCTTGTTATGACGCAAAATGGGCAAAAGCCGGTATTGTAGTACAATACTGTACAGTTTTTTAAAGAAAAAACAGACAAAAAAGGTCATTAGAAACGACGGGTTTTGATGGTCACCTTGCAGTCCGGACGCAATACAGCAGGACCCAAGAAGTTTGCGAAACTCGGAGATGTCACGCGATGCGTTTCTTGAATCCTTTTGTCAAATGCCTGATGCGTGCTTTTTCGTTGTTTCGGTGGCACCCAACTCGTCATTTTCCCCTTATGAATTTTTGAAAAAAGAAAAAACGATCATTACAGTCTGCACGATTTCGTTCACCAGAAGGCATCCAAAATCGAAAGTTGAATGTTATATCTGCCCCTTTCCCCTTGACCAAATGACTACTAGTGAGAAATGGACAGGAAAATCTCTTAACATGCCAAGTGAAAGAATGCTGAACGATGGAATCTATTTTTTTATTTATTATTTTGGTTGGTGGCTACCATCCCGTCCTAGAAATGGACACCGAGCGAATAAAGACCACGCCGGAGTTGCGTTACGAGTTGGCGTTATGAGCACCCCCAGACGTTCGGTTAACTACCTTATTATTCATTTTTGTATCCACCGAGCGAAGTGAAACCAACCCCGACAAAATTCGGCAAAATTCCTTATGCGTAGCCTCCCTTCAAACGTCGTTCCCGTTGCCAACGGCAGGCCGGAGCAACGCTACCAGTTAGCGCTTAGCATTACAGGATTACGTCGGTAGCTCGGTATCTTGGAAGGGGAATAGTACAATTTTCGTCTTAAAATAAGATGAAAATTGTGCGGAGGAAATGAAAAGCCACAATGCTTTAAGCTAAAAGTCATAGTTTAATATTCTTCTCTAAAATCATGCGTTGGAAGGACATTTTGAAAAGCGCGTAGTAACTACCATTCTAATAATGAGGATTCCACCAAGTGTCCACTTGAATAAAAAAGAGGGGAGGAACTCACAACGCCGGAAACCCTGAGCTTTTCTTCCATTTTGGTTATTAACGAGTTTCGAACGGATGATTAATGGAAGATTGCGGAAAAGGCGGGGAAGAACGAGTTGAAACTATTCTGTAAGCTGTTAGGAGGCCTTTCCATTGATTATTTTATTTTATTTTTCTGTGTAAAGAATCGTAATTCTTTACACATTCTTTACATTAAAGAAAAGTGAATAGGCTCGTAGATGGTTTTAAGGTAATTGAAGTATGGCTTGAAGTGCTCCTTCAGCCTCGCCGACTTGCTGGTACTATTACTGCAGTCGAGGTTTTTATCTCCCTTTTCTCCCTCCTTTCCTTGGGAGGGAGCTTCCGCTAATGAGTAGAAGCGGTTTGGCAAATAGTTGCAGTTTTCTTGGTGGAAAAGCGTGTATTCGGCGAGAAACAGCTGGAACACAAAAGCTTGCCTTACAAATATCTTTATAAAGATGCATAAACTGGCTTGCATTAGGAAAATAAGAAGAGGAAGGAGGGTAGGGTTGCAACTTTTTAAAAATATGAACCAGAGATGCTTTGCTGAACACTTGCCAGGATTGGGCTTCCTGTGCATTCTAGATAACGAGCAATTTCTTGCAGCGTGCTTCCAGGGAATAACTTAGCGCAGAAGCATCGCACAGCGTAGTCCAAGGACGTTTCGAACGTTTTGCTTTTGCGGTAGATATAGGCTTGGACTTGTTGGCTGGCTTTTGGGGTCGCACAGCAATGAGGGGGAGGTTTTTAGAACGTTTGTCTGCCCTCTTCCTTTTGTTCTTATGCTTCTTCTTCCGCGCATGGTTAAGTGAATAGAGTCCAAACGAGAAAGCATATGAGACTTTTTAGTATGACTTTGAACTAGTCCCAATTGGGCTAAACGGGGGAGGGCTTTTTGTTGTATGTGTACTGGTATATACGTATATATAGTTATCTACGTTGCTCCCAAAAGACTGTCAAGGGTGTCTCATCTGAGCCCAAGGATCTTACCCGCCAACCAGGAAAAAGAGCGGGAAATAAATATAGAAACAAGCGGCACGGTTATTACTTCATTCTGCTTGTATGACTGTAAAGCCAAGCCGCCTCTTAATGAAGATTGTAAGCTTTTTGGCGGTCTTTTCCGCCTTTTTCACGTGATGTGAGAGCTACGAGAGTGAAGGAGAGTATGGGAAAGTCCAGCGTTAAGGAGCCGTGACTGGCCTATTAGGACAGCCATGGCTGCCGCAGCTTGACAACCGGGTGAATGAAGAGAGAAAGTGGATTGCGAGCCACATTTGTCAAAAAGTGACAGCCCCTGACTACAACCAACAATCAACGTCACACCTATAGCATGAACTCGGAAAATATCTGTCTTTCTGTGCACTGTAGAGTCTAAAAATAGTCTAACTAGCAGAAATATACTTGACAAAAAATATGAGTAATGTCTTTTTTTTCTTAAAGAGGCCTTTTCCGAGAAAACTTGGAGATGGAAGAGTGATCACAAACATACATGCGATAAGCAACACTTTGAATAACCCCCGCACAAGTTGCACAGATTCGGCAGAACTTGAAGGAGAAAGTCGGACTAAGATCAATGCTGCCCACTAGGGTTATGTAGTGGTATACAGACAGCGAAGAGGGCCTCGTGTCCAAAACCGGGTCAAAGGGGAAGTTGAATGATTTGCCCCCAAAGAAACACACTTATTCTCCCTTTTTGCTGATACTTTTTTTTCTTCGGGGTAAAAGATTCAAAGAGTCAGGGTGGCAGTATGCTTTAAGGTTTTTACATTTAAATTTTTTTTTTAAATCTCAAGTTCACCACCAATCACGTGTCGTGCCCACCTATTCCTTGAGGCCTTTTTTTATTTTTGGGTGAGTAGGCTCGGATTGCTTGGGAAGGTTTTGGGTAAGCCGGAGGTATGGAGACAAACTTTTCGTGTGTGTTGAGGATTTTTTCGGAGCAGAAGAGCTAATGCTTGAGATTGCTATGTTGGATCCTATCAACATCGAAAAGCTCTTGGCTCGCTGAAGGCCTGGTCGAACCTACCCTACAAAGTCTTGGAGTAAAAAATAAAACCATCTTTCTCAAGCGTCTGTGATATTCTAGCATTGTAAGAGGTTTTCCTATATTGCTTTAAAGACATCCGATATGTTATGACTAGTCCCCAGCCCTGAGATTTCGATAAAAAAGTTTTCTTTTCCTTTACATTTGTTATTCGTCTGTTTGTGATTCTGATGTCTTTTTCTGGTTCAAGAGTGTATTCTGCTTTGATTCCATTGATTTTTCGACCCAGTATTTTATTTTTTTCCCCGCGCTTACTTGGTTAAGGTGATTACTTCATTTCGCGACAGCTTGTGTCGGTGCCTTAGGCAATACATTGTGCAAGATACAAAGAAATTCCCTATCCTACTAGAGTAGTAAAAAATGAAAAATAAAAAATGAAAAATCAAATAGGAATAAAAAGGATCAGGAATAAAAAAAAAGAAAATCTCAGACTAACATCAACCATGGAAAAGTGCTTTTTGTTCCTGGAAAAACGTGATGGAAAGCAAGTTTGACAACTGACAACTCTTATTAAGCGACAACTTTTCAAAAGCGTATAGTATTTGCTCGTTCCCTTGATTTCCGTCGATTTCTTTTCTTTCCCGCCAACTGGAAGCAATTTTTCAGGTACCTTTTTTGGCAGTTATTGAAATAGCTACTTTTTCTGCCGTTTTCCTCTGCTTTATTAAGATGACCCGACCATAACTTGGGTGATAAATTGCCTTTTTTTCCGGTACGGACTAATAAAAGCAAAGAAAAAAAGTATCAGCGCTCCCAGCTCGCTCATAGCACCCGATTTGGGGCCCAGCAAAAAAAATGAGAATAAAAAAATAGAAAGAAGCCAGAGCTGAAACTATAGCATTCAGGAGGTTAAATGAAAGACACCTGCTCTAACTTATAACGTTTTTTTCTTGATTCGGGGTATCCTCACCCCCAAAGCTGCATTGCAGTACTATAACCTGGCCTTGTATACTGTACAGTACAGTACTTTCACTTCTGTTGGCACTACTGCCTTAAGGCTCTCTATACCTTAGCGTATTGATGTGGAACATAGATGACGCTGATGTTTGCCATGGTTTTGCCAACAGGTTCTCCAGTTTCGGACATCCGAGATAGAAATGACACTAGTGTGTATTATGGTTTCAAAACGTTCTCGGAAAACGAATGACAAACGGGTGTCACTCGAATTCAAAAA
>RJJA01000044.1:190844-205359 GCA_003724045.1 Lepidurus arcticus | reverse complement strand
AATGACAAACGGGTGTCACTCGAATTCAAAAATGGTAGTTGGATTGTAAATACATTAGTTTAGGTTAGGTTAAGTTAGGGTAGGTTAGTTTAGGTTTGATTAGGTTAGGTTAGCTTAGGTTAGGTTATTAAGTTATGTTAGATTAGGTTAGCTTCACGATTCTCATCCATTTTCGTTGATGAGAGTCGCTAAAATTTGAATTTTCTTTCACTCCACTAGCTGAAAAAAGAAGAATTCATTGTTGGCCAATGACACACTAGTGTCATGTTTGACCCGGGGACACTTTACGTACGTATGTAACTAAATCCGGAGAACGTGTTGGGTTTTGCCAACAGGTTCTCCGGTTAAACACCGGGAGGAAAAAAGTTACACTGATGTGCCATACTGTTGCAAAACGTTCTCTGGAAAAAGAGTGACCAACGGGTGTCATTTTAGTTTAAAAAAACCGTTGGATTGGAAATGAATTGCGTTCAGTTAGATTAACGATTCTCCTCAACTTTCGTTGATGAGAATCGTTGAAACTTGTACTACTTTCACTCCATTAGCTGAAAAAAAATCATTAGTCATAAAGTGACACTAGCGTCATTTTTGACACCGGATGCGTTACCCGTTTGTCAGGAAATCCGGAGAACGTGTTGTGTTTTGCGAAAGCCTTGCGTAAGAAATGTAGCGAAGAAACATAGCTAAGTGTCGGCAAAGTTTCTACGCTGGTTTTGCTTGTGATAAGTACATTTAGTCACCACAGTTTGTTGCAGCAGCACAATTGCCCAAATGAAGTCGTCGACGTTTTAAGTACTCGGGAGCCTTAAAACAAGTTCATGATGAAAAGATCCTTCAAGAAAGCAAGTTATAAACCAGGTTTTTATCATCAGCGTTTTTTTTTTGTTTTTTTGCTCAGAAATGTTTATACTTTAATTCAACTTTGGATTCTGCAGGGAATTAGTACTTGGCGCATAGAGCAAGCATAGAGAGTGGCTATGTCCTTGTCTAGATGTTTACTTATTCAATGCTTCAAGTATTAATCAAATCTCTCAGGTTAATTTTGCATATTGACGAAGATTAGTCTACTGGGAGGTCCTGATGGGAAGACTTAGTATGCCGATATTATTATGCAGATGAGATGTGAGAGAACCAAAGGGGGACCAAGGGAAAGCTGCGGAAAGATGGAAACCGTTTTTATCAGGCTTTGGCTCATGGCTAGTGCTGATCCTTTGGGATGCTGTGTGCTTCTCTTTTTCTTGGAGTAAAGACAAGTTGCTGTTATGTGTGTGCAACCTGTTTGTATATATTTGTCATTTGTCTGGGAGGCTGTTATGCATACAGATGCAGAGTATGAAGGACGAGACGACTCTGAGAGTCTAGTACATCCACACAAGTTAGCAACCAACAACGTTATACCGCCCCAAAACTTTGCCGCGTCCTTTTTAGACCAGAAAAGGAAAGCAAGAGGTAGAAGAAGAAGAGGCAACATCTCTGGCAGCATAATGAAGGGGAAATGCGAAGAGAAATCCCTCTTTTAAAGAAAGGACAGAGAGGGAAACATAGAAGGGCTGTGGAGCACTACTTTTGCTCCCGGAAGATTTCATCGCGCTTAATTGCACGGAGCGCATTCAAATTTGGAACGCGAATAAAGAACACGGACTGAGAACATACACTTTTTCTTAGACGCCATCCTTTCAACAGCGCTATACAGGACTCTTTTCCCATGACAAAGAGCGAGAGACTTATGTGTTGGCATAATTACCAACAGTTAGCGCTCACGTACAAAGAATGTACTATACTCTTTTGGGGATGTGTCTTGGGCGCCAGGGATATGCGACACATTGGTTGGTGCAATCTAAGGAGCACAACCAGCAGGTTTTCAACGCCGAGCAATCGCCGAGGGTGTTGAATGTCATGCTGTGCTAACTTTTTTAGAAGTAGAGATGGGGAAATGGAACTTGGAGAGGAAAGTCCGGTCAGCCAGCATTGAGAGCCAGAATTGGCAATGTTAGAGCAGGGATGGCATGGTTACTTCCAGTTTGGATCCTTGGAATTGGTAAAAGAACGAAGGATTTGGGTTTCTCATAGAATTCCTGATGGGTATTACACGTGCCCACATGTACAATACAGTACTTCCTTACCCACGCGAGAGTTGATAAGATCGTACACTCTAAAAGCCTTGCAAAATTAATTTACTTGACAAGAAATTATAGACAATCCGTGTTGCAATCTCCTGATTCCAACGTCGTTTCCAATCGTACTTATTTAAACATTTAAATGATTAATTGCAGCCTCTTAGACTCGTTCCAGATCTTAAAAACTATGAATTGTAGCCTAAAAATTCATCGTGTTGTACATTTACAGTTTTTTGGCAATCTTAGAAATTTTAAGGAAGAATTCCTTGGAAATGACGTTTCCGGGCTGTAACTACAGAATTCCAATGTCCTATATACAACTTATAATGCATGTGCAATGTATAATCATGGATTTTCTCCAGATTACGCCCTAGAGTTATAAATAACGCAAATCTCTTTAATTTGACAAATTTTAACAATAAATTGCCTCGGAATTCCATTTTTAGGTTGAAAGAAATACCTCGGAATTGAATTACCATGAACAGCCATGAATTGCGTTGAAAATTGTATTCTATTTCGGTAATTTTACAGTTTTTCAATTTAATTTTCGTGGCAGAGAAGATACCAGTTTGCCAGCAACTTTGTCTTTCCAGTCTAGGGTTTTTAAGATCATATGGAGACTGATAGTGCTCTGTACTGTGAACTCATACGGATTCATACGGAGAACTCTGTGCTCGGGGGTATAAGGCGGGACTACGTTGTCCTTTGAATCAAATGTTGGGGTTCAAAGCGCCTGAAGATCAAGAGAGATTGCGAATAGAGGCGAACAACGAATGTTAATCGGTGTTTAAAGCTTTGACGCATTAGCGCCAAACGGGGCATGATGGAATCGCCAAAGGAGCTTGAGCTATTGTCGTTAAGGAAACGGACTTGATTCTATCGTCTCAGGAGTTAATTCCGCCGTGACTCGGTGTAGAAGCAAAACTGCTTGCGTTTCTGCCAAATTCGTCACAGTCTTGTCAAGGAAAATGGAATTCATAGCTTACAATTGAAGCATTCCTAAAAGGAAAAGAAAATAAACGAAAAGGCGAAGACGATTTTTGATCAACGCGTCGAGACAGAGGCACATGGGAGGTCCCATTTTTTGTCTTTTTTATTGGAACTCGCTTCTTTCTCTCGTACTCTCCTTCCCGAACGCAAGTTCTGTCATCCCAACTTGGGAAGCTGGTCTTTTTCTTCCTCCCTGTTCGGAATTGGAGGCGTTATAGCGAATCCGTCGCAAGTCGCACTATTGTCTCTCCAGTTTTGGGTCGACTGCCATTTCCCTAGTGTATTACGGTCCAAGTCGTGTCTTACAGCGCGTGGAGAATTCAGTTAAGACTGTAAAAACGTTCGAAAAAGGGAAGACCAGCCAGTCCTCCCCTTCAAAGTTTTATAAGGGGCGTGTCACGACTCAAACCACCAACCCTAAAGCGACTTTTAAGCTTCCCGGGAATGTGAACAAAATGACGTGTGTGTTTTTGCACGCCAACACTGAATTGTCCAAACCCATTTTCATTGTTGGGAGCACAGCTCGGCTGACAGCTCCGTGTTGCCAAGCATACCCATTCCACCAAATCATTTCCTTTATTGTAGTTTAGGGCACTTGATGTATAGGTTGTTGTTTAGCGGTGCTCCGTGCGTGCTCTTTGTAGTTAGAGTTATTGTTTCGGATGTTTTTTGCCAAATTCCATTGCCGGAGTTATGACTCAACCAACGGGTGAGGCGCTACACCGCTTTATGGAGAGCTAACCAAATCTATGGCCGTAAATAACGTATAGAAGCCATTCATGCCAGCTTGTTTGCTTGGGCCAGTTACTCTATCGAGTACATGCATAAGTACGCACTCCATCACCCCCTGTGGTCATAGGCTTCATTCCTGACGAATAGAATGTCTTGTTCCTCACACGAATCGTACGCTTATGCCAAGTGGGGAAGACCAATTAGGGTAAAAGGACGGTATAGGGTATGACCCTTTCGTTATCCGTTACTTCAACAGCTCCAGCTAATACATTAAAAAAGCATCGGGACTATTGTACTGGTTGGAGGGGTGGGGATCCCTTTTGGGTGCATGTGTGTGAGCTATTGTTGTGATCCAGGGGTACGCAAATCGAGCAAACACATTCCATTGTGTAGTGGCTTGCGAGTCCTGTGTGAACACGAGTCACAACATGGAAAAATCCGTCCTCTTTCCGCCACATGCTTAGGAAGTATTAGAGCGCGAGTGTTAACAATCAAACCCAGTGGCTCAGCAGGGATCGGATTTATCTGAGCGATTTTCCTATGGTTGCCGAATACGTTTTTAGAATCTAACCAACGTTATTGGAATACCTTCGTTTTTTATAGTATTTTTAAAATTTATTTTGTATTGTTAGTTATCAGGGCGGTAGTACGTTTTTAGCTTAGTATTGACTGTTGGCGAGGCGAAAGAAACTTAAATGTCGTCGCTTGGAGGTATTGTCAGGGTAGTTTTGATTGCTATCTACGTTATCTTGTAAACATTGTTTTACCAAGTTGAAGAGCCGTAGGGTTTCTTTTGGGGATTGTGGCCTTTCGTTGCAAAAGGGAAAAGTCGCCCAGATGGCGTATTGCATTATAAAACTTGGTTATTGCTCCTACTTTCCTTAACTGTGTACCCGGTTCCGCAGCCTAAACGATATGCTTTTTGTCTTTAAGGACTGGAAAAACGTAAAAATCCGCTCACGGGTTTTAGCCAGCGCAATAAAAAAAGTTTGCCTTGCCTTGTTCAAGAGATAAAAACGGGTGCAGATTTGTATTCGGGACAAACAGAGCACGTGGACTTTTTACATCCCTCGTGGTATTCCAATTAACTTTCTTGACGCTATGCATACACTAGTACGTGTTTGTGCAAGTATTCGGTTCCAAGCTCGTATCTTTTATGTTTTGAGAGTGATGTTAGGGACAGCAGATAATGATGGCTGAAAACGCTTTCGTGGCACATCCATCGTGAAAAGCGATATAGTTATGGCCTAATTTCAAACCCGGCCACTGTTCCTTTTATTCGTTCCAACTGTTTGACTGCTCCGAGAGTGGCGGCCATGCGCTATGGAACGATCCAGTGCGGACAATGCACCAGTTTTTTCCTCCCATTGCTGTACAAAATAGTGTATTGTATTGTTTCTGAAGCGAAGGGAACTTTACAGCGCGTTTGGACGTTGTTGAAGATACAAAACTACCCATTTGAAGGTATTCAAACGCTACTGAAAAATGGATGGTAATGGATTAGATTGCAATGTATACTTTGCATGACCGTAATCTAATGTGGGGTGCCCAAGCTGAAGTTACAACCTATAATTAGATTATCTCAGTAAATTTGCGTGACGATGTGTTCGTGCGACTATTGCATAGAAGAGAAATTAAATAAACTAGTACGTTGCAGTGCGGGATTCCACTTTTGTGTAAATCGAAAAGGCTTAAAATAAAGCATGCAAATCCTTAAGTCATTATCATTTGTATTGTCACATGGATGTCGTTAGGTTTGGGTTGGAGATTTTCGAAGATATATCACGTGTTTATGCATTACATTTTACATAGAATAGGAATGTTCGTATTCGAACGACAGGCTAGTGTTTGTCAAGGAAGTATGCAGAAACATTGTTACGTTATGCAAAAGCCGCCACTTTTTGCGGCTTTGTTGTGCAAATCGTGAGACTTTGGCATACTTCAGTTACGCGTGGAAAAGAATCGAAGAAATGCTGGAGGCTTTCGTCAGCCATCTTGGGGAATGAACTGATATCCTGGATACTGCGAAAGACGATAAAGGGAAGTAAGAGGAACCAGCTTGCCAAAATAGAACACGGTAAAAACATGGAATTCTTTTTTCAGAATTCCCGTTAAGTTCCCTACTTGAACGTTGAACTTGTAAAACGTTAACACAAGTTCCATTAGAACTCTCTTCTGACAGGCTTTTGTCTGAGAGAAAGTTCTCTTCCAAAGTAGCACTGCAAGAAAAATGCTATGGTATATTTCTAAATTTACAGTCGAAAGTATTAATTTCCCATGCCACACGTAATTCCACTTGCATTCTGCCTTTGTAAATGTAAACCCATGAAGAAATGAAGAAATAACCCCTTCTTCATGAAGAAATAAACGACGTTTCCCAGCTTCAATCCTATTTGTGAAATTACAAGTGCATTCATGTCAGTTGTAAAAATTAGGCATACAGTGTGGTCAAATAGGATATTGTATTCCAAATTACGTCTCTTTTCGTAGTATTAAAAGGCGTTTGACAGTGTGGTTCTTTAGAGGGTACACTAGCTTCTGACTTACATGGTTGTACTTCCAACCAAACTGGATACACTTGGCATTTACTCCCACCCCTACCCTAACACTATTCGTGGGTTTCTTAACGCTTGGTTGGCTGGACATTAAGAGCTTGGCTGCGTCTCTTATATCCATGTGTGTTGTCTGTGTGTGTATGTCTCTTGACAGTAAATGTGTGTATATTGAAGTAGGAAACGCACAAATGGGTCAGTTATGTGCAGAACACTTTAGCAGCGGGAACACAACCGTAGAGTGGACCTATGTTGTCATAGCTCGCTTATCTTTCAACCGTGCACAGAACCAAATCTACATCTACTTCAGAAAGTTGAATGGGTGTCTGCATAATGTAAAGATCAGATCAGATCTTTCTGCGATCAGGGGGAGTTTTTTTATTATAAAGGTCAAGAACTTTTCCTAGGGCCTCTATCTCGCGCGCGTCTTCTTCATGTGTTGCTGCTCGCTTCACATACTGAACAACTAAACGCAACAAAGATCGTAGATAAAGCACGCCTTTTCCCCCTCAAGGTGATAGATGTTAATTTGGCGTAAAGCTCTTGTCTAAGTGGTGCATTTCTCAAGAGCCCAAGCATGTCAGTTGCCTTTTGGTTGCAAAAATAAAATAAAAAAAAAAACATGTTGTGTAGTGTTATCTCGCCTGATGGAAATGCTGCGTCAGATTGTGTCTCGCTTTAGTATTAGAAAATTCTCTAGCTTTAGTATTAGTTTCCTACTCTTTTAATAGTAGCTCATTCTTATGATAGGATTATTTTACTATGAATTAAATATTTTTTCAAAATAGTAGCCTCTTGTCAACTTCTTTATTCGTCCATAAAAAGTATGAATTTAATTATTACTGTATCGTTATTAATTTATAATGCCTTGACTATTATTTTCTTACCATTGAATCAGTTCAGTACTTTTTTTAATGTATTCCCGACGTAGGCTTTCGCCTATTGTCGAAACCCTGCAAAATTACTCTTACATTGGAATTTGTCACTTTAAAAAAAAGGTACACCTGAGAACAGGGGGGGGGAGGGGGAAGGGGGGGAAGTTACAATATTGCAATAGTTACAATAGTTCAGTACTTAATTATTACTGTATTATTATTAATTTATAATGCCTTGACTTTTTTTTTATTGGGGATTTTGGCATGAGCAGAGCTCGTTGCCTCCCTCGTCTATTAACCTTGTTTTCTTATATATTTTCTATTATTATCATTATAATATTATAGGACTGTTATTTTCTTAGCATTGAATTAGTTCAGTACATTTCCTATTATTTTGTCTTTGAATTACAGTTTGGAGGCTTGGCATCAAGAAAATTGCCAGAAGAGGATTGCTATAGGATGTATATCAATAACTGAAAGCGATATGCGCATGGAAGCGTCAATAAGAGTTAGAACTTGTTAAGCCTTAGAGTTTACTTGAAGGAATTGCCTCTCTCAAACTAAGGGGACTTGATGTTAGTACATTTTTTTCGTAGGTGCTGAGAAACGGGCCAGTACCAGCGTAGTATTGATTAGCTCCACAGCTGTTATTCCAGAGCCCAGTTCCGTATTATGTCACACAAACTAGGTCCCGATGACTGTAATAGGCCTCTTTTTTAGTCATTTCTTTTTTTCCTCGCGTTGGAAAGATCCTTGGCTACTTCTGTCAGCTTTTTCAACCGCAACTCTATCTTTTTCGCCCCCCACCACCCAAACTTTTACTGAGTGGGTGGGAAAAGGCTTAGCTCTCACCTCCGCTTGAACGGTGTGTTTAGAGGACTTGGAAGAGTGCAGAAAAGGCTTGGGAGCGCGGAATAAGGGGGGGGGGGGATATGTGTACATGTTTATTCCTGCTTATTCCCGAATCGGGAAGTGAATTTACGTCCTTTGATGGCTTGTTAAGCTACTTCTGATCTTTTTATTTTGAAGGAAAGTCAGGCACGAGGAAGGAGATTTACCGAGATTTTCTGAAAAGGACAAGCTTCTATTAATTATTCCGTGTTGAAAAATGTCCTACGTTTGTTGAAGAAATCCTTAAAAGAAGAAACAATGCTGCAAAAACGTCAAAGAAAATCACGTTTTCTTTCTTTTTGAGTTCAAATGAACGGAACATTTCAACATTTCTGCGGGATTTTATGGGAGAATTTTATGATTTTATTTTATTTTGTTTTTATGAGATTTTATTTTATGCATCATTTTCATTTGAAAATTCATTTTTGAGTTCAATTGGAACTTTGAAGTGAAAATGCTTTGGATTGAAATGAAGCAAGGGCGTACTGACCCAGGCATTTCTCTCTGCCGAATATAGGTCTAAAAGGAAACTGAAAAGGCTTTGGTGCAGGGGAAGTGGGCTATTTCTTATGGGTTCTCCGTTTCCGGAATCTGTGTCTTCTGGTTACCCGGAAAGTGTGGTTGGTTTCCCGCCAGAATGGATTCCTAATCCAAAGCGCTCATCTGCATCACGTTTTGGGGCCCTATTGTTCACTTTGGTCGTGTCTTATTTCATGGCTTCATGGCAACTGATCCTTCGTAGTAGTGGCCCACAAAGGTTCGCTTTGATATGCAAACGAACTGCTTTGTGTTCTATTGCAGCAGGCGGCCACAGTACAGCAATACATGGGATGTACCGGCAACTGTCCTATTGAGCCATAACTGTGGGCTCTCCCTTCTCTTCGCTTCTTTATGTATATATGTTTACATCTAAAGACGCTGAGGCGCCAACTTCCTTAATTAGATTGGCTTCCTGACTATTCTGCCGAAATGGGTTTAAAAAAATAAAGTCGCGGTTTATTGGAAATAAAACCAGTCATTTGAAATAGTCGAAATATAAATTAAGTTCGATTGTTAAAGACGCTAATGCACCAACTTCGTTAATTAAACTGACTTTCTGAATTTTCTGCGCAAATGAAACTAACGTAAAAAATCAGTTTATTTAAATTATATCAAAGTCATTTCAAATAGTCGAAATTTGACATCAAGCTTCAAATTTAGTTAAAGAAAATACTTGGAAATATTTAGTTAAAGAAGTACCGTCTCAGCTTTACGAAATTTTAGTCTTTTGGAACGTGTCTATACAGTTTCGTGTCAAACTAGATCAGCTACGGTTCTCGGCATAAATCGCGTTTTTTTGGGTCCTCGTAAAAACTTTGCAAAAAACCGGCAACTTTCTGCCCGCGCGCGTTTCCAGATTACTGCATGAATAGACCCGGCCCTGCCTAGCTCTTACGGCCATAATGAGCTGCAATTACCAACTTGTTTATGACCGTGTCCAGTTTCCATGGCAAGGGCTGTCGCTGTTAAAGAGCGCCTGTATAATTAGGTTGATTCGTCTATGCCAGGGGAACGCACTCCTTTTAAATCGCCGGAAATATACGATACAACAATAGATTGAAACCTAACCGTTGTAGTGCTGCATTTATTACTATACCTAACGTTACTCCGCATACGAAAGCAAACGAACGTATACACGAAGTACGTTTTCTAGATAAGTTATTATCTTTAAATGCAAAATTAAGCCAACAACAATCTAAATTATTTAGTAATGTAATAATATTAATAAACGTAGTAATAATAATATTTAATAATTATTTAATAATGTAAATACAATTGTCTAGATTCACTAGATACACCATTGTTTATTTCGTAGCGATTTTTCAACAATTTTGATAGAGATGATTGAAGAATTCCTAATTTAACAGCCCCTTTTCTTTGTGGCAAATCTTTTAAATTAAATTGGGCGTAAGTTTCAACGAGTCGTAACTTCTCTTTTACATTGCAATCAACTCTTTTCCCGTGCGTCGCCATTTTTATGGAACCATGCGTCTAAAACACAACTGACATTGTGTTGTCGTTGTCCTTGAGTCGGGGCCCGGCTTCCTTGTGTCGGATACACGGAGTTCTTTTGTCTACTTCCTGTGAATATTCTTTTGAAATTATTCTAAAATCCGAAAAGGTGATTCAAACAACCGATTAAAATGCTGTGAATTTTATCCTTTCGAATCGGTCCTTTCAAATTGGATTCCATAAAGAGGCTGATTCTGCTTACCAGTGGTTACAATAAGCGGCACCTAACTGTACTCTAATTTGAAGGTAAAAAAACGGTTACGTTGTATGTTTTATCAACTATTTTGTTGCTTTTGGGGGCCCTTTTTTATTAGTGACCAGCTTTTTTAAAATCGGATCGCAAGGTAATCAAGGGAAACTAGGTACACTACTGGAGCTAAACCTTATTCAAAGCCTGTCATTTTTTACGGTAGGATTAAGCGAAAAAATACATCACTTTCCGGGGGTATACGTCGTCTATGTCAAGGGTCAAAGAGACAGGTGGGAGGTTTGCTGGGGAAGAAAAGAGAAGGGTAAGCAGCGACAGTGACAGGAGTGTAATTAGTTTTTGATCACGTAAAATCCCCCTTCATCTCTTCCTTGGCTTGCGCTATCGTCTGGGGACGACTTCCTTCGATCGATTTTGTTCTTTTTTTTTGGGTGCTGAGGGGTAGTTCAACCAAACTGATGGCGTACGCTGGGTTGAGGTCGTGAATTAAAACCGACATGTGGCGTCCCAACACAAAGTACATTATAGCAAAGAGACCAGACTTGCTGTGTGTGGGCCCAAGTTGGGCTGTATTACTTTTGTCTCGCCATCGCTTCACCCTCAGAGGGGCCACACAGGCGTTCTATACGTTGGGTCCCCCTTTATTACCAAGCTGTTATATGCGTGTTGAAAACGAGAAACGACATGTGGCAGGCTTATTAGCATATCAAAAACTCTGCTTGTAGTCGCTTTTTTCACTGGGTGAAACTATGCGAACAAACCATAATTGCGGCGGGAAAAGCGGCTGAATAACTGCGGCCTGTGTAGTTGCGATAAACTAATGGGACTGGGTTAATTACGAAATCCCTTTGGAAGATTTTTGTAGCGAACACTTGACAGCCACATTACCTGAATTGCGTATAGATTTTTATTCTGTTCTTTCTTCGCTCGTTCTTTGTGCTTTTCGTGCTTGTTGAAGGGTACTTTTTGTCTTATTGGTTTTTAAAAGTGCCGTTATATCGATGACATGACAGATACAACCGACAACCAAGAAGTGAGCGGAAGAGGAAGATACGACAAGAAGTATCTTGTGCGTATTGAGTCGTGAGCGAGAAGGAGAGACAGAGTCGATAGTGGCCATCGTGCGGAATAAATAAAGCGGTACTGGTAAAACATGGAATGCTTGTTTGTATGTGGGTCGTGTCACATATTGTATTCTCGATCTGCCGTCTCATTCTTGCCGCGGAGATAGCCCGGAGCGCTATATGGAAAGAAATAGGTATCCGAAAGAAGATGGTCCATTTCCCAGTCTAGTCGTATCTAAGAAAGCTCAATGTGCGATGAGTTGCGACTTGCGGGACCCAATAGTTACGGTCCTCCCCATCCCCATTGCCCCGCTCGGTATTGATGAAGTTGCAGTAAGGCCCGTCAGGATAACGGGGCGATTTTTTCCCCCTTTCATAACAAGTCGTTATTGTTGTTTCTTGGGTCTTGCGATAACCTGCGCTGCAGTAAAATAGTGACCCGTTATATTTAATAGCCATAGGCTTATCACCAGGCTTTTTCCCTGCCCCCGGTCCACCCACAATATCTTAACAGGGCAATAGCCAGCATACAGCAACTTTTGACGTCTATCTGGTTTCTCAATCTTTGTCTAGTTTCTAGTTTTGCGTCTTTCCGTGATTGCACGAACTTAGTCATTAGTTTGTCTAAGATACATAAGTTTCCAATAAAGATCACGTGACTTTCAGGCGTCGTTGTGTCGAACATGGTTACTGTTTGAGGCGTGGAAATAAACAGTATAACTATGGTAAAAAGCGCATTGACACGTCGGTGACGATGCAATAATGAATGTTGCAATGGAGCCGAGCGAACGTTCACGCCTAAACGGGGATTCGTCCGGTTACTCCGGCTTGGTTCTCCTTAGCTCAGGTTCCTTCCTTTGGGACGAAGAATAGTGCCTTAGAAAG
The DNA here is from genome assembly GCA_003724045.1 of Lepidurus arcticus. Taxonomy (NCBI): domain Eukaryota; kingdom Metazoa; phylum Arthropoda; class Branchiopoda; order Notostraca; family Triopsidae; genus Lepidurus; species Lepidurus arcticus. Next base: position 192,993 of record RJJA01000044.1, on the reverse strand, counting down.
GTAAAATAATTTCACTAAATTTAAACCAAAAATCTTAAATTCTCTAGAATTCTCCATTTTACGTTACTTTTTTTTAGATTTAACTTTTATTTAAAAAAATAAACTTGCTTTTAAATTGACTGTTTCAAAGATCGAGGTTTTCCCGCTAACCCAGTAAGGTCGTGTGGGAACTCATAGCGTTAGTGCGGTTTCTCGTCACCCATTGCTTGGCGACGCAATAGTGAATGTTAAAATGGAGCCGAGCGAACGTTTGCGCCACAGAAGTTTTCCCAGTAAGGTCAGGCGGGAACTCATAGCGTTAGTGCGATCTCCTCACCGATTTCCCATCGACGAAATAATGAATGTTGCAAGGAGCCGAGTGAACGTTAACTCCTAAACCGGGAATCATCCGGTTACTCCGGCTTGGTGTTCCTTCGCTCGGGTTCTTTCTTTTCTGACGAAGAATATTTCCTTAACAATGCAAAAATATTATTTTAAAGCTGGGAGTAAAAATGATCCGTTTTTAAATAAATTAAAAGATATTCTCATGGCTGCAAGGCTTGCTAGGGTTTCTATTGCTGCCTTCTTCCGCCCGACTGAGGCAAAGGGTGAGTGACTGGGCTTAAAAGGAAGTCTTGTCTACTTTTCCCGTTCTTGAAAAGAAGTAAAAAATCTCGGGAAAAAGAGAATGTTAAGATAAGGATTTGCATAAACTGTTTTCCTTGGTGCCAAACTTGCCCTTCAATATTTTTTCGATCGTCTCAGCCAGCAGCAACAGCATTATAACCTAGTACCACCAGCGTTTCTTTTTTTTAAACCAATAAACGGAAGGTCGCGGGCGGGCCCAGCACAACCCCAAGTGGGAAGTTTTTCTCCGCTAGCAAAAAAAAAAAAAAAAACTTTTTTCTTGGCTTGTAGTATTTTTCAATAAATTCCGCGTAGCGTAGCTTCCTAAACTCACTTGCTTAATTTTTCTTGGAACTTTTTTCAGCCCTTTTCTCGTGAAAAGTAAACGAAATTACTGCCTGTGCGTGCGATGAACTCATCGTCTTGTCTGCATAAACAGTTTGGGGGGTATATGTATGGTGTGTGTGTGGAGGGGTACCTCGTTTAACGACTACCCTTTGGCCTCTCTTGTTTTCTAATGACATCCGTCTTGCGGTCCTTTTATTCGCGGTAATTTATCGTAACGCGGCAGCTCGTGTAACGTTATTCTTCAGCCATTTTTTCCTAAAACTCTTTTTTCTTTTATGGCCAAGTTTTTTTTTAACAAGTTTCGGTACTTTCATGTGTGGATCGTGGGGTATTATTCGCCGATTACTCTCAACCGAGAAAAGTAAAAAGAGCGCAGCGCTGACTGGCTAGGGTATTGACTCGCCAAAAAGAAATATGACAACATGTAACCTTTTAGGTCGTTCGGGAGCTGGCAAAGGCTTACAGCAAGGAAATGGGACACGGGGACCCTGAAAGTGACTCAATCTGGAACCTGACGAGTGCCGACAGACAAACTTTGAGGCTTTTCACCGAGAAGTGAACAGGACCATGTGAAGAAACGAAAAAGTACACAAAAAACACACAGCTCAAGTAGCCGATTCAAAAAGGACATAAAGAAAAAGCCAAGTCATCTGGAAACGTGGGAATATCAGAAAAGAAATATCAGAAATCTGTAGGCCCAAGTCAAAGTTTATTGAAACGCAACTGAGAGAATGGGAGGGTACCGGCAGGTTCTTATATACTGGCACTTTTGTGAGGAGGGGTAAGGAGGTGAAAAGGTACACTGTTAAAAATTTCCCCCTAAAATAGGAGGAAAAAGGCCCCTAAAAGCGGGGCACCAGATAGGAGTCTTTTTAACCCCCTAAAATTTTATCGGGGGTTTACTCCTAAAAATGGGGTACATAAACCCCTAAAATCGGTAGTTTCTAACTCCCAAAAACGGGTGTATACATCCCAAAAATCGGTAGCCGTATAAAGTCGTATATATGAAGCCGTATATTTTACTTGTTGAATTCTGTATTATTTTATAAACTTCCTCTCCTGCGTACATTCAGTCAAACATTAAAAAAACACTCAAGCCAAAATATAAGAGACAACATGCAAAAACATGGATAAGTCAAAATAGAAAAGCGCAAAAACATGCACAAAAACCATAGTAAGAATACACATACAAGAA
>RJJA01000044.1:155557-190461 GCA_003724045.1 Lepidurus arcticus | reverse complement strand
GAACAACCCATCTTTGGGGAGAGGTACCCATCTTGAGTAGTAACTACCAATTTTAGGAGGTCGTTACACCCCGGTTTAGCAGTGTATCGATATAGATTGTTAACTCTTTTGGCTGCTGTGGTGTAGGCTCGCATCTGTTTCTGTCGTTAATTGGAAAGAAGAGAAATCATTTCCTTTATCGATCCCGAAAAAGAGCCCTGTACACTTTTATATATATATTTTTCAAGAACAAGAAAAAGAGTGATCTCATAAATGCCGTGGTAAAGGAATAATAACTCAGAGATTTCATTTCCGGGGACAATATCATTGCCTGGAATATCTTCTTTCCAGGATTCACTTCCTCTTTCCCTAAACCCACCCAACTCTTCTCTCTTCCTCGAATTCCGTGTTTATGTTCACTAAAAACGCAATGGGAAAAAAAGAGAAGGATCTATAGCTTTTTCGAAAGAAAAATAACTAAATGCAATGTCGGTAAAACCTGCGTGGCATTGCATATGCTTCTAACGCTATACTACACTTTTACACCAATAACGAAAGAGAGGATAACTGTATAGCTACATCCAGGCATTCCCGGTATGGACCGGGTCCGTTTACTTCGCTGCTTTGATGGTTTGAAATCGGTGTTTTGTTCCACACGGTATAACAAGTTAATTACAGTGTCGCTCAAGAGTTAAAGCACCCTTTTGCTCTTTAAGAATATTATTTCTATAAAAAGGGGAGGTGTGGTACAACTTTTAATCTCGCTCGCTAATCATTCCCACCTCTCCCTTGTTAGAGAAGTTTTCCTTTTATTTCTGCGCTGACAGTTTTCTTCGCGGGTGAGAGGAAAAGGGGCGTATCGTTTTCTGCGGCAAGGGGGAGAAACAATCTCTTTTTCTGTTTTTTTAATCTTTTTTATTTCGATTTTTGGGGGGTTTGATTTTTGGTTTGGGGGTTTTGGGATTTTTAGCTTTCCGGGATTGAGCAGAATTCTGAGCAGCCAATACTGGAAATGAAAAGAGCAACGGACGACACACAGTATAGAGGGTACGACACATTGGAAACGTTTGCCAAGTCCTCCCCACAGACTTCATTTGATTAGAAGAGGCTCTCGTGCTATCTCCAATGAAGAGAATCCGTTTGGCCTCACTTGGAGATTGCCTCTTGTCCCAGATTATCCCCATGGAAATGTCTGTACGACTTATATGGTTCTTTGGGATACTAGGCCAAGGCATGATTGTCCAGAAAACACCATACGAGAATAAGTCTTGTACTCAACTGAGCCCTTTTTCTCTTCTTTTCGTCCCTTTTGTCGTATAAAGTCAAGTGTCGGTCGGTGTCTGCCAGTTAATTATTGGGATAAAGAGCATTCCTGGAGCCTGATTGGAAGCTTTCCGATTTGAATCACAATAGCGTCTTGTTTTTTTATTCCATTTTGTTCTCTCTGTTGCATGCAAACAAAAGGGCGGGGGAAAAGCAGCACCGGATCTGGTTCGATTTGGTTCAATGATTCCATGCGATTCTTCCGTGCAGATAATCAACTGTTAGAAAAAAGTTACCTCATTATCTTGGTTAATGATTCCCAATTTCAGAACGTAAAAAAAACTTTTTTTTTTTATTTCTGGCCTTATGACATTATGCTGGGTCTTGGGTGTTTGGTAGTAATGAGAGTCTTGAAAGCTCAACTGGAACTTTTTTCTCTTTTTTTCGGGGAAGATTAAATCGAAAAAAAATTGTGCGTGGCGTTTAGGATTTCCAGCTTTCAGCATCTCGTGCAGAAAATCGTCGACGATTCGCCCGTCAGCTCCGTCAGTCGGGTCTGGGGTACTTAAAATATGCGTAATTGGCGTGAAAGGGATGTTATCGGTACTCTCTATTCTCTTTTAAAGGGTACAATTGCGAATTTCCAAAATTTTACTTGAGGGCACTGATGCAGTAGTCGAGGCTTTAGCACTGCGGCGAAAATCCACCCGAGCTCAATGGGCGAGAGAAGAAATAAGCGTTCAGATGATGATGGCTAAGAGATGATGCAGTGAGCACATGACACAAATCCGCTGGTACCTACTGTACCTACTGTGTATGCTCGTGCTGCCGCGTCCCATCTAAGAAATATGAGGAAGCTTATCCTCATTGCTATCTATTTTCGAGTACACTGGTACAAAAGCTTATGAAATTACAATAAAAAACTTAATATCTTTAATAAATTACAATTTTAGGAGCTGATTTAGTACGGAAATTAAAGTACTTGGAATTGGTTTACTCCACATTTTTGCAAAGGGGGTTTGATTTATGAAAATTAAGCTTTTAAGTATTCACCCTGGAAATAATTAGGCTATAAATGGAATGTTTTATTGCAGAAATTCTAGAAACGTTCATAACCTAATCTTAAGAACCTTATGAAAACCCTTCGTAGAGGCTAAGATTCTACATTGTCCCTTTTGGCTCATACACTTAGTGTCCAAATTTCTACTATTATTTTTACCGAACTGTACTAACACTGACGTAACTTAATAGGCGATTTTGGAACGCATTCTTTACGTGTTGGAAATGACATGGCGGAGCTGTAACCTGAGAACTGTGTGAACCTGACAACCTTAACCTTTTTTGTCGTTATTTTTTGCGGAATGGCCAGACAGCAGTACTTTTCCTGGCCTTTCTCTCGTGATCTTACTTCGCAACCAGGATTCCTGTTGTTTCCCTTAATTTCCTTGTGCTCATTGGTAGAAATAACGGATCGAGATCTAATTTGGAAACTTACTGACCTTCAATCTTAGAGTTTGAGTTTTGGGCAACTTTCTCGCACGTAATCTTGCTGATTCGACGCAAACGCGCTAGTTATGCCACCAACCATTCCGTATAATAGCCTCTTACAAGTTTAATATGACTCTCGTTTTGTAATGTTCCCGGAGTCTTATCAACTCCGGCCAGCCTATTTCTTACGCATAAGGGTTCGTGCAGCGTGCAGTTAATAATGATTCTTCCGCCAATCTTTCTTTTCCTTTTCATTATTAGAACTTTCCGGGGTCGGTAGAAGGTTATCTATCAAATGTTAGTTCATTATGTTGGTGAGTCGCCTTCAAGAACAGCCGCAACATCCCGCTCTATGAAAAGAAGCCGCGCTCGTGAATTGTCTTGCGTGATATTATATCCTCATTTTTCTCTCTATTTTTCACTTCGCATCCATGGATCTATACATGGAAGGCTGATGAAGTTTTCCGCTTTGCTACTTCTTCACTTCTTTTAAACGCCTCCCTGCGTCACTGCAATCGTTATGGAATTTACTCAATTTGGCTGCTTTTGACATGCTATTACATTGCTTCGTAAAGCGGATTCTTCTGCAGTTGAACATTACAAAACCTTGAGAATCCCTCTTAATATTGACCTACTTTAATTTTATTTTTTTCCTTTATTCACACGAGGTGGAGGGGGGCAAGTGTCCCGCCACCTATATTTATAACCTTTTTTTTACACCGGTTTGATTATAGTGCGTCCACGTCATGGCAGGGGCAAAAAAAGGTGTTTCCACCGAATTCCGCGTCGAAACGAACTTGGGTCATGTCTAGGTCGTTTTTAGAGAAGTTTGGGGTCAGCCATAATGGCTGTCATCGTGCAATCTAAGCTTGTAAGATGATTGTCGCACGATTCAAGAGAGCGATGATCGTGGTTCGAGGTATAGTCAGAACAAACTAAGTTTTTTAAAAATAAATGTACTTCCGCGAAGCGATTTTTTTCTTTTTTAAACCGTTTTGCTCCTTGGCGGTACACTAGAGTACAAGACATTTGGAATATCAAATTTGCCAACTGAATTCGCTCCTTTTTTTCTCCCTCTCTTTTCGCAAGTCTGGATTCGCTGAAAAGAAAGCAGCTTTTGTGTCCTCCTTTAGAAGCCCCAAACAGTAAATATATAACGAGGCAAAAGCGAGGCAACGGGCACCATATTGTCCTGTCTCCCGTTGCATTTCTTAGAAAACCTAGAGTCGTGCTGCTGGTACCGTTGTGGTGCAGAAAAATGGAGTAAGGATTGTTGCAAGAAGAGCGCAAACCCAGGCATGTCCAATTGGCTCGTTGTCGTATCGAATTTCCCGATACTTTACCTAGCGGTTATGTAAATATAGCCCGAAAATGGCTCGTTGTTGGAACAAGTTCTATTGCGCTTCTCCATCGAACTGTTTCGCAAGACAACCAAGCATAAAATTCCTCCGTTTGCCTTGCTTTCCCCCTTATTTGCCTTCTTCCTTGCTCCGAAATAGCAGTCACATAAGACCATCGTGAAAAGAGCAAAGAAACTTCTTATTCCGGGCAAAGGTAACCTTGTGGGTTCAAAAAAAGAAACAAGGATTGCACTCTGGGAAACCCATGTGCTCTAGGAAGTTTCGAAATTCTGACGTACTCTGGGAATGTTCGATTCGGCACAAAGGGTTTGGCATGCTAGTCATTGACTCAATGACTGACTTTGGGAAATCTTGGGCAAGCAAATCTCCGTGATGCTGTGTAGTTCTGTCTGTGTGTATGTGTAAAAGGGTAAAAGGAGGAGTGTGTGCCAGCAGAGGAGCCCCTTCTTTTATTTTAACGTGCCATTGTGTCCGTGTATCGTAAAGTACGGTTCTTCGCACGGGGGAAAGGAAAAGGGAAGTAAGTTGAACGTGACTCGGGACGGGACGGAGACCGTAGTGGAATCTGGGCTCGTACTGGCCATATATTTCTGAAGCCCTCCGGTCTCATCTTATGCGAGGAGAGCCCGGGGCTTTTCTACGTTTGACTCGCATCAGGTCCGCAATGCTTTACTTCGGCTCCCGAGGCAACGAGGAAAACGAGCGACTATGTAAGGCTACAGCTCATAAAAATAAATAAAAAAAGTCTCCCCATATACTCCGCCGAGTGTTATAGTGTAAGATTTCGCCCTTGGCTTTGTCTAGCTCAAACTGACTCTGTTTTATCTTCTTTCTTGCTGATTTTGGACTCGCCTCGCGGGTTGCCCCGACGCACAGTATTCTATATAGTCCCATCAGCTTTGCTTTCTTTTCCCTTCAATCTTCTATGTATATTACTTCCCCTTTCCTTTAAACAAAAAAAAGAAAAAGTTGGGGGAGGGGTTAACTGCGCGGGACGATGCTTTCCGCTAGTATAATGTGTATATGTGTGACCTCTTGCCACAACTAAACTGAACCCTTAAACTTGATGGCATGGAAATGGAAGTACTTTCGGTATAAAACTAGAGCGCTCCCTTTTTTTTAAAAAAAAAATGGAGAGTGTTGAAGCGGCCTTAATACTCTAACAAAAAAGAGTCAAATAAATCCGAAAAAATTGGAAGCAAAAAGCGCTCTATTCCATTTTCATGAGGTTCTTTGCCCCTTAAAAATTGAACGTTTTCGTTGGCCTCCCAACAGTGGAAGAATGGTATTTAGGAGAATAAGAAATTTGGGATCTGAAAAAATGACTGAAAAAATGACTTTGGAGTTAATATTAAAGAGTGTTTAGCCCCGCAGACACGCAGACAGAAGGCAGATAGCAATGGGCAAATCGTCTCATTGTGAAAAGCACCGGCAGCAGAAGTTCCCGCTGAAACGTTATTCCGAGGTGCAGGAATGAGACGGGAAGAACTTGGAAGCTATATAGAGCTGCCGTGTACGCGCTTATCGATTTTCATCTTTGCGCTCTATCTCAATCCGCACCATTTTCTTATGGCAAACGCTGCCGGTGCGCTGACTCCTGTTTTTTGGTGGGACCAGCCAAGAAAGAAAGTATAGTACTAAATAAGGAAAAAGAAAATAACGGAGGAAATAGTTCATATTCCATATCCCTTTCTGTCCACGTATGGATGTGTCATTTTCGGGAAAGGGGTTGTTACTAACGGGAATAATCAAATAATACCGGATGTTTCCGTCGTACGTATGGGCGGAGCGAAAAGATAATGGCTGATGGCCGGGAATTTTGTTCTCTTTTTCTAAATACATTCCTGAATTAGATGGCTCTCCTTAGCGTGCATGGTGTAGTTGTGTTTTGTCGCTAGTCGTGTTGAAGCTTTGTGCTAAGGCTTGAAATTTTTAAAGCCTGTGAAATGGTAATAACTGAACAAACACGCGCAAGCTGAAACATTAAAGAACACGGAACTCTCTCTTCTTCCCTTATCTTGCAAGCTCTCTCGTTCTCTCCTCTTTTTGAGTAGCGTATAACCTGCGTCTGTGATACAGTTTCCCGTGGGTAAAGTAAAATCGTCTCGTAAAGCACTCGCAACCCGCGATTCGGGCTGTCACAAACCAAGTGGATTTATCTCGAAGAAGTCTGCTTTTTTTAGTTTGCTTTTCAGTCCACTTTTGCAGCAATGGATAACCCAACTGCCATGCTCGAAGTTGTTTTTGGTATTTGCTACAGGGCATGCAAGAAGCATCTTTGGTCCAAGATCAAGTCCGTGCAAGTCCACACAGTTCATGTCAAAGTGGCCTTTGTCTGCTGATTTATCCATTCCATCCACGTCGACGGACCAAAGAGAGCATCTCTTCAATGACCATCCCAATTCTTTTAAAGTAGACGAGAAAGAGAGAGGTATTCCATGACGCTGCAAGATGAGAGCAACTTACCCATGCTGGTCTTTTTTGGCGATCCAATACACGTAGTACTGCATCTTTTCCATCAACAAATATTTCATCACTAGCCCTTTTTTTCATGGGTGGACTTGTCGTTATGGCGGCCAACTTGGTTATGCAGGTACTTTGCAGACCTGGGAGCTTTTTTAATGACCCGTTAGATCGAAAGATGGAGCACGTTTCGCGCGCCATTTTGGCTTCCGGGCGTCCGAAGCGTTGAGATTTGAATCGTAACGGAAAGTTGGGTGGGGCCAAGCACCCAAAACGTTCTCTGTCTCCGTTAGTACAGGACATATGGTAGGTTTGCACTCCCAAAGATAAGCGAAACGACGGTTCAGCATGCGGCAAAGCTCTGACTATGGCGGGACAAACTTTTGGAAATGGTCCCCGAGAGGTCGCCAACTTGAGAATTAGCCGTATTGCTTCTTGGCATGTGGCTTTTACCTGTACTAAGTTGGAAAGGGAGTTTTCTTTCTTTTTCCTCTCCTCCTTTTCTCCTCATTTTTCCTTTACTTTTCCCCTCTTTTTTTTCTTACACTAGGCTGAGCTCTTAGTCGCAATTTATTTCAAGCGGCATTTTGGGCTGAATTACAAGGAAAAGGGAAGTCATTGGATCGCAATGCGCGTGTAGGGGGACGCTTTAACGAGCGTTTTATAGTTTGGCTTCGCGCCCGTGTCTGTATCCCTCCCGTTTTCCCTGAATACGGAGGTCAAATCATTCCACTTCTCGGTCTAAAGAATCTGTCCGCCATCACTTGGACGGTCTTCTCCTTTCTCTGTATGACGGGACGATTTTTAGCATCCCCAGGCTGGGAAAAGGCAGTGATCCGTATTGTAAGAGCTTAAAAGCGACGGAATGCTGACCATGAAATGAAATTTGTACGGTTTTTCCGCAGGGTAGAGAAGGGATGGCAATTTTTTAGCCAACATATAGAAGAGCTGGGCGTTAGTAGTCCAGGTAGCGCCATTTTTGTTATTTCATTTCGTAATTTTATTTCGTATCGAAGCACAAGGAATATGCTGTAGAAATAAAGTTTTCTTCGCCCCCAGGAAGTACGAGCTCACAATTGAATACAGAAGACAAAAGTCGCGAACGTTTTTATCTTCCAGTCTCAGCGTAAATTTGTTCCAGCCAGACAAGGAATGTTGCTATTTCCTCCTTTCCCGGGACCCTGAACAGAAATTACATTGTACCAGCCATTGAAATCAACTTGTGTTTAATTTCGTTCCTTTCATAAGTATACAAACTCCCAGACTGCCTGTCAAATATTTTGGTTAGTTTTGCCACCAGGAAGCGTATATAAGTACTATCCCGTCCAAAACAAAAGCTACCGACGCTTCCTGTAAGGTCAGCCGAGAACTCGTAGCGTTATTCCGGCCTGTTTGACAACGGAACAACGGCGCAATATTGAATAGTACCGCAATCGCAGAATGAATGAGAAAGAGAACCAGATCTCAACAGTGAATTCGCCAAGGACTCAAGAGTGAGAAATAAAGCCCTAATATCACGATGATGCAACAATGAAAAAGACAATATAATAGCACAATGACGCAATAATGAATATGGTAAAACGTGTCCTAGCAAAGTTGCTAGGCCGCCGGCCAACTGTCCCCAATGTTATAAGGATAGGAAAATTTGAATTTTGGTGGAAAGGGGCGGAGCTTAAACCGCGAAATAATTAATTACTCGGTTAATATGCATAATTGACATAGGGGTTCTTCTGCCAGAACACTTCATTTGGTCTCCTCTATAACATATTATTTTCGTACCTGACTCCCCTTTTAAGCCTCTTTTCCCCATGAAACATAAAATAGTTGTAGCTGCTGTTGCCACGGGAAGCCGGAGGCGGTTTCCTCCCGTTAAGGAAAAGTGTTCGTTTCCTTTGCGGTGCTTACGCGGATAGGCTAAGCTGAGCCACAAAGATACAAAACAAAGCATTTAATGGCTCACGCAGTTGTGTATCTTGGATCTGGAGAGAAAACATTCACGTGTAAAGGTGAAACTAGCTCCTGTCCGTGCCTCTGCTAACCATATCTCCTCCACAACAAAAGCATCCTTAACTAACACGGTGTCATTTCCCCCAACTCGACGTAACTTTGTCATTGCCGTGTGGGGATGTTCTGTGGAGAAAACCTGCTTAGTAAGTTCGAAATCTAGCAGCTATAGCACTTCTTATGGTGAGAGATTGTCGGTAAGGGGTGGCCTTTATAACGGCAGAGCTCGGTTTGTGGACGAATGTCCAAAACTTGGTACTTTGGATAATGGTTTTATCTCATATCATCCCCTGTTTGGCCTGCATTTGGGTGACTCGCTCTCCCTCTCCTCTATCTCTTCTTTTCTCTACAGTCATCAACAGTATTACCATTAGCATTCCCAGTATGCGATTTCCCTGGACGGAGGATTCTACGCCATTTCTACGCGTCTCCCTCTGGGATGTAACAATGCTTTATCTCTAACAGGGGGCGGTCTAACACGGGCTGCAGCCAGCCATTTCTATGTGCTTGTTGTGTGCCGTCTAGTATGTGCTCTTGCTATGCAATTTTGATATAATAAAACGAACCCTAGACCAACAATTGCACTTATAATACCATGTGGCTCCCCTTTTCCCCTATTTGAGATTCTCGTGTACGACGTATAAGGGTAATTGTTTAGCATCAGGGGTGTTAGGACTCGGGAAAGATGGGGAAGTGCACAGATTTAGACAGCTAGAAAGGATCTTTTGCTTCCGTTCCGGGCATCTGGGAGAGTCTATGGGCAGAAATATATTATGTGCCGTACATCTCACGGGGTACGGCCACCCAAAACTGTAGGTTGGGAAGGGCAGCCAAAAAGGGAAAGAAACAACCCCATCAGTGGACGCATGACCATTTATTTATGGGTAATCGAATCGTAGGCAATTCTGTTGCGAACGAGAAGGCAAAAGAGCGTATCATCCCTCGTTTTAAAGGGGGGCAGATTAGCTGCGGCTTGGATCATGGAGATCATTATTGTGTCTGTCTGCTATGCTGGTTAGGATCATAAGACTTTTGGTCAAGCTACCAACAACTATCTGCGGCATATGAGATGAAGCAATCTTTCCTTTTTTTTTGTGCATCTGTTGTTTGCTGTTGCCATGATTTTGGCTCTCATGTAGATATGTAATTCGACGAAAAGCATAGTTTAAGCTAATAACGTTTTCTGTCAGATTGCCTCTATCGCCCAGACAGTAATTGGTCTTTGCCAGGGTAGCATTCAACGTTTCGTGAATCTTGTGTAATGTAAAAATAACGAGAAAAATGCAGTGAATTGCAAGTCAAACGCATTGACTTTTGCCAGTTTCTGTATATTGGATCCTCTGTCGCAAACAATTGAAAAGAGTCCCAGAGCTCAAGCGCATTGTATTGGAAAAGAAAGTGGCTTAATAACGCCCACTTAGGACTTTTGTGTTCTGGGAAGGTTCAGACAAGTTCCTAGAAGTGCTTTGAACTTCATACAAATCTCCTAGTGCCTTTCAGACAAGCTCGTCACGAAACGAACTCCCCCAAAAAATAGAAAGAAAATCCACTTATGCCCGGTCCATATCTTGTTGTGCACGCATTTATTTTTTTCAGAAAAGCCTTTCGTAGGTGTTACTTTTGGATGTTTCCAGCCTGTACAGGGAGTGTCTGGAGCACGACTCAAAGTCGCGCTCTCTAGAGGCTTTGCTTTATAGAGCTTCATTCGGATTCGTTCTCAAATTTTACGGGTTTACTAGAGCCCAGGGTGCTCGGATTCGATATGTATAGGGTTTCAGATAGCCTCGTTATCGGACTTTCCCATGGTACCCCATTTGACAAAAGCTATCACGACATCACCATTTTTTGGTACTTTTCTGCGTTGCAAAGCAAGATTTGCTTTATGTTCTACAGCATATACTCCTAGCCAAGGGAAAAGGAATCGTCTCCATTTACTATAGTTGTAAGGTGAATATTTCACACCAGAAAGAGCTTTGTATTTTCTTAGCTACGTTCGAAATTACAAGAAGAACAGCACAATACATGAGCTTGATTTATTATCCACAATGACTTGCCTCTATTTCAAAGAAGCTGGCAATTCAATCTTTGGGGATTTCTCCGAGCGCTAGAATTTTCTTCACAGTACTTGATAAATAGCCTACAAACGCAATGAAATACTACTGCAGTTAATAAAAGCCTGGCTGGTATAAACTTCCATCTGAATTTTAATTGCGAAAAGATGCTAATAGAAGTTTAAAAAAGATAAGTAGAAGACTGAATTAAAGATAGAAGAATAATTTTAAGTGCAATAGCCATCCAAAATCACACGTAAAGATTGTAATGGCTTTTTACGGTGTCGATGTTTGCGTAACTCAAGAACGTCTAAATTTGTTTCGGATTTTTCCGAAACAGCCGTTCGCGAGTTAAAAGAAGAAGTGTGACGAACAGCCGTTTGTCACAATTGTTTACATGTTCGCCGCTGGAACGCGACTATGCCGCACAATCTTTGCGTTTCTCAGACGTTTGTTGTTGTGTGCCAGCACAAGCGCTGGAACAGCTGAGCTGTTCCCTCGATTCGAAACACAACTGGACGCACAGTCCAAGGCACAGTCGCTGGAACAAAATTGCGCGGCACAAAAAGCACGCACAAAAACGCAAGGAACAGCTCGTTCCTTGCACAGTCGTGGCACAGCACAATTGAACCGTCGCTGGAAAAGGCCTTGGTATAGTTCATAAATAGTAAACAAACCGTGTCCAAAACAGTAAACAAACGATATAATGATATAAAGAAATATAATTATACAAAATGTAAACTGATATACTCTACGTCTGTGACGTTAGAAAGCCACGTGAGCCTATTGTCTACATTTTCTTTATTTAGTTAACTTAATTACAACACTTTTTTGTAGGAGGGAAATAAACATTTCAATGGAAACTATATATTATTTGGTCTAGCTTTTTTTTAGCATAAAGGTTATTTTTGTGGCAGCTAAGGCCCTTTCATGTCCTTATGATGTATTGGACTGAGTAAGAAATCGGAGTTGGAGGGGGTTAATCATGACTTGTAGTTATTACTCGTGGCTATCTGTTTTCTACCCTTATCTTATACCGAGTGAGCTATAGCTCCAGTTATGTTCCTGTTATATGCAGCGTGAATAAGTGCGTTTCGGTAAGCTGAACCCTGGGAAGGAAAACGAGAAATTTCCTCCTGAGATTGTTTGTCAGCACTGACCAGGGTCCTGACAGACGGTCGCATCGTCTTGGCACGTCCTAGGGTAATTTCGTAAATCCCTCTTACGAAAATAAGCTAAGGTTTGGTATATAAACCGTCGTATATGCCGTGTCAAATCTTGATGGCTTGCATTTAGGGTGTAGTGGCGGGGTGAGGGGGAGTTGCACAAATATTGATTGGTCTGTGCTAACTGAAAAATAAACACTGCGATGGTAAAATAAATTCTTACCAGCCGCGAAAAGACCCCATGTTCTCTTTGTGGTAATTTGGTACCTGAACTGCTCTACTATTTCCTGAATGGCTGTATAATAAACCTGCGTCTGCAGTCTTAATGTAATAGCCTCCAAAGAACTGAAAAAACCTAGTAAAAGTGGCCTGAAAGGTGAATTACGTGGAAGAAAAGAAAAAAAAGGGGAAAAAAATAGATTTTTCTTCCCATTCGTCAGAAATTGTTTGCCTTTAAAAAAGCTTTTATGTTCCTTTCCATCCTAGCAAAACTTCCCCTTCCAGTATTATGGAACTGAATTCGCAAACTTTCATTTTCCTTGCAGGAGATTGCGCGTATCTTCATGGCGCCGTCCCGAGGACTCAGGCTCGTTTGACGCCTCACCAGCATCACGTATTGACCCCAGCCTTTGACCCTATTCACCCGTCCAATGTGACTGTCATGGCCGGCCAAACGGCGCTTCTTCAATGCAGGGTCAAGCACTTGGGAGACCGCGTGGTAAGAGCAATTCAAGGGATTTCAGTCCCTTATTTTTAGCTCCATCGATCCATGCGAAATGATCTCCGTCCCTTTGTCCGTCTGTTTAACTGTTCCTTCTTTACAGGTGTCGTGGGTTCGCCAAAGCGATCTAGCCATCTTGGCTTCTGCGGGACAAAGTCACACGAGTGATTTACGATTCTCCGCGCTCCACGACGGAATCCTCGACGATAGTTTCGTCTTATCGGAAACCGAAGACAGTGGAGACTGGACGCTCCAAATTACCAACGTTCATCCCAAGGACTCTGGCTTGTACGATTGCCAGGTCAATACGGAACCGAAAATGAATTGGCCAGTGTTTTTAAACGTCGAAGGTAACATTCCTTACGTTACCAAACTCATTAGCTACTTACACATAAAAACTAAAAAAATGAAGAGAAAATGAGCAGTTGAAATTATCGGAAACGGGGATTTTTTTTTTAAATAGATTCCTTTAAAAAATTGGCGTAAGGTTCTTTGCGTTCAAATAAAAGCAAAAGCGATGAGTTTTGGTGCTGATAAAAAGTTGCCGCTGTTTGGGGAAAGTTTATAGGAACAGGATTGGGTGGGGCATCCTGTTGCAATTTGTATGCCGAGAAAGTTTAGGAAAACACAAGTTTAGATTCTGTACATTGTAATTTCAGCTGCTGTCGCGTCGATCTCTTCACCGGCGGAGTTGTATGTACGTAGTGGCAGTACCATATCCTTGTTATGCATCGTTCGAGGCCCAAGTAATCCTCCGAGTACGCCACATTGGTACCATGACAGACGCCCTATTGCCCTGGACTCTCCCCGCGGGGGAATTTCCCTAGAAACTGAGAGAACAGCTACGGGAATGACGTCGAAGCTTCTCCTCACTAAAGCTGTAGTTCAGGATGGAGGCAATTACACATGTGCTCCGGGAGCAGCTGAACCAGCGTCTGTATGGGTCCACGTTTTGAATGGTATATCCAATTTCCTTTCTGACACAGTAAAGTGCTAACCAAATTCTGATCCTCCATCATTAATAGGTGAACATCCAGCTGCTATGCAACGCGGCAATAGAAATGGAGCGTGCAGTACGTCACGTCACTGGAGTTTCCTTCTCTTCCTCACTATGGTGAATGTTAACTTGTACATTCCGAGATGATGCTCATCTGAATGTGGTACGCGTTTTCATACATTCCTTAGTGGAAGGAAGGTGTGTGTATAATGATTAACGACTACACGATAAACATTAAAAAGAAAGACAGGACTTCAAAAGTAAAACAAGTAAGAAAAAGAAATGTTGATAGCATGGACGAAAGTATTTTGCAGTTAGCTAGTCGTTATGCCTTATTAATCGTATTTGAATATTGGTTTCTTGTTTATGTAAAGAAAAACCAAACTATATATTAAAAGTAATTGGTACGTCGACGCAAATTTTAAAGCTTCGTAACTCTTAGACCCTTCTTAATAGGTTTAGAGCGCTCTTAGCGTCTCTTCCAAGTGTCACCGTTGTAGTTTTTTTAATAGCATTGTGCTCGTCATGGAACAAGTTGGACGAAAGTGGCATCTGCAGAGCGGGTGAGTGTTAATAAACTTCTCAATTTATAATTATTACTTGACTTTAAGGTTTAAGGCGTGTGCTTCTTTTTACAGAAAAGTTTCTTCTGAAGGGTGTTAAAGGTGCCTCAAACTCTCCTTCATGCTTGATTTTCCCGAAACTTGATAGCCTTAACCAGATTTAGAGACAGAGCGTTCAAAATTACGTTTCGGACAGACCAGAACGCCAGCAACTTATGTTGTACATAAATTCTATTGAAATTAAACTCTAAATGTGAAATATTAGCTTTATTTCTTCTTTTATTAATACACTCTTTAATACAGTACAGTTTACCCGTTTAGACTGGCTTAGCAGTTCTTAAATGACCGTTTTCACACATAAATATCATCCAGCCAGGACCAGCATGCGTATACAGCAGAAGTAAGTGTAACACAAAATTTACATTAATAAATTATTATTATAGCTGAAGAAATCCTGGGATTTACCTGGTATAGCAACACAATAGGGGATAATTTTCCTCGCTTCACAGCGTTCAAAAAGAAAAATCTCAGTCTTCATTTTCATTTACTTTCCTTAGGCATCCCTACATTCCTTAGGGAACTTGAGTGTGAGTGAGGGAAAAGCTCAAGGGATATGGGCGGGCTAAAAAAGAGGACCGCGGGCCCATTCCAAGTGAAAATCGGACTTGGGATTGGTCCAACAATCACGTTTGAAACTTGGGAGTCGGTTACTAGGTGCCGTTTTTAAATGTGTTTTTCGTGTTTCAGTCTGCTTATGTTTTGCTTATCTTCCATGTGGTTTATCTCATCCGTCATTCCTGGATTAATTTCTTCTGTGCCTTTGCTCTTGTGCATATTACAAATCAGCAGACGCTTCCGCTCCTATAGCTAATCCAAGCTATATAGAATTATAGATTTCCGTTTATAGTAACGATTAATAGTTATCTCCGCGGCTGTTAAAAAACAAGTCACAAAACGATAAGCTTTTTCTTTATTGTTTTTCCTGACGCTTTTGAAAAATTGCAGGTTTGATGTGTACACAAGCCAGTCGGTTTCTCTTTCCACTCTCTTCTTCCAGGTGTCCTCCCAATGCAGATGTGCAGGCAGTGCATTCACAGTGGAAAAGGGAGAAAGTGGTGACTAAGTTGTTTGCATCGGGATTTAACTATTCGCACACCGATAAGTGTGGCTTGTCGGGAACTCTGTAGACAAGAAACCGTTGAAAAATCTGCTAAGAAAGGATGTGCCTTTGTTGTCCTGGAACAGCGTGCTAAATTACCCCCAAGTGCCTTGTTTTTCTTTTATCTACTTTTATTTAAAAACTAAAAAGAAAAAGAGCCGCACGATGGCTCATCAAGATGAAGTTGGGATCGGAGATTTTGTTCTCTTGGATGAGATTACCCAAGAAAAATTCATCAATAACCTGAAAGTTAGGTAAGAAAAACCCCGCCTTATGTGTCGTTTTCCGTTAAACTACAAAGCTCCGCTTTTTTTAAAAAAAATTTTGACGCATCACTAAAAATACTTTTATTGTTGCAAACAAAAAACCCTCCCCCGCTTTACTGGTTTTTACATCGCGGGAGACGTGGGCGTTTCCTTGTCCCACCAAGAATGCGTCAACTCAACAAAAGAAAACCAACCTACCACAAACAAAATACTAAATTATAAAAACTAAGATATGCCGTTGACTTAGAAAAGACATCCTGAATCCATCATCCTATATTCCGAGCGTATTTTCGCTCTTGTTTATAAAAGTTTCTTAATTGGACTCGTCGCTCTGGTCTTGTGTTATAGTCGTCTAGAGCGTTTGACCTTTTGGAATGGCTAAAGAAGCATATTATCTTCGCCTTATCGCATAAAAAATGCATAAAAATAGATTAAAGGGACAAGATTAATGAGGTTTCCTTAAACGTCTGCTGCAGATGCCTTCTATTCAAATGACCAACCAAAACTTTTACCTCCAACGATCTTGAAAGTTTTCGAGTTCGTAAAAACTCAGCGACTTTTTGGCCGGCTACGAAAGTTAATGTCTTAAGACGAGGATGATTTCCAACTGAGGGAGATGGCAGATTCAAAAAGCACACGAGCCTAACCGGTGTTGCTAGTGTGGACTGGACCTTGTCTGAATTGTGGACTTTGGCTGTACTTTTTTTTGTTAATGTCCTCATTTCGTATTCCTCTGATAACGAATAAGGAATGTTAGACACGTTCTGAAGGACAAGTTATACGTGTTTGTGTGGGGGAGGGAGGGAGGGTTCTTTACATTGCTTATGCTTATGCTGTGCATCCTATACGGAATATACACATTTGAGAGACTGGGGAACAAAGCGCTGACGAGATAATAGGTCACTCTGGCATTGTTTCCTTCCGCTCCACACCTGTTTATATTTCCGAGGTTTTTCAGACACGCCTGTCGCCTTATTGTCATACAGTCCCTGGCTTATTTAAAAAATATATATTTTGGCACAAAGCTTAGATGTTTAAACTTAAAAAATACAATTGTAATACTTAAATCTTATTAAACAATTATTGCTGTTTTTTTTCCATAGATTTAATGGAGGCAAACTCTATACCTATATTGGCGAAGTGTGCGTTTCGGTCAATCCGTACCGCACTCTAAATATTTACGGACAGGAGTATGTGAGTCAATATAAAGGCCGGGAAATATTTGAACGCCCACCGCACATATTCGCTATCGGAGATGCGGCTTATAAAACACTGAAAAGAGCGGGAAAGGACACGTGTATTGTTATTAGCGGTGAGTCTGGAAGCGGTAAAACCGAAGCGTCCAAAATTATTATGCGGTACCTGGCTGCTGTAACGAATTTGAGTGGTCAACAAGAAATTGAGAGGTAAATTATAAATAAATAATTAATAATAACTGTCCGGTTTTTATTCACTTTTTAATTATTTATCTTTCTGTAATAGAGTGAAGAATATCTTGCTGCAATCGAATGCAATCCTAGAAGCTTTTGGCAATGCGAAAACGAATCGAAACGATAATTCTTCCCGTTTTGGGAAATACATGGACATTCACTTCGATTTTAAAGGCGATCCTATTGGCGGCCAAATTACGAATTATTTGCTCGAAAAATCACGTGTCGTCATTCAACAGTCTGGAGAACGAAATTTCCACGCTTTTTATCAAGTATGACATTGAACCTTAACATTATTTTGTTGTTAAAGCCCTGCAAAAAACAAACACAAACATTTTTTAAATTATTTTATTATTCGTATTATTTTATTTTTTTACGGCTTGTAGCCTTATGACTCTTACCGTCGTTTGTTTGTTCATAAAAAGGGTAGGGGCGAGGAGTTGGGTATAATATGTTTTTTGTATATCTATTATAATTATTTTATTTCCTTTTATTCATTTTTTCCGTTATTTTTTTTCGTTTATTTTTTCGTTTTTTATTTGGTTGTATGGTGTGTTGGATAATTGAGATTATTGTTCCAATTTTTGGTTCTTTTCAATGTTGTGTAGTTATTGTATGGAGCAGCTGACGGCGATCTAAGCAAGTTGAAACTGAAAAGGGACCCTAGTGCGTACCACTATTCCAACCAAGGTGGGATGCCTAAAGTTGATTCTATTAGCGACCGAGGTGATTATAAGAACGCTCTGGCGGCGTTCCGCACCATGGGTTTCGAAGCCCCTGCGGTCGATAGCATCTGGAAGATTTTAGCAGCCGTTTTGCATCTGGTAAACCTTCGCTAGACTTGCAAAGTTTTGATCCTATGGATTTTTATTGATTATTTTCGGTTTTCGCAGGGCCAAATACACTTTAAAACAGAAGGAGATAAGGCTAAAGTGACGGACCGAGTTGTACTCGAGAATGTGGCTCAACTCCTTTCGGTCTCCAAGGATAACCTGGAAAAGGCTCTAAGTCATCGTGTAATTGCTGCCAAAGGAGAAGTTATGGAGAAAGAACATACGGCTGTTGAAGCCGCCCATGGCCGAGATGCTTTTGCCAAGGTTTGGAATTCTGCACAATGAAATATGGGGCACCTTATATAAACTTTTTCACTTTAGGCAATTTACGATCGTATGTTTACATGGATTGTTGAACGTGTCAACAAGGCCATCCAAGTCAAGCCTAATCAACAGTACGGGAAACATTTAGTCAATAATGTCATTGGCGTGTTGGATATCTACGGTTTCGAGATCTTTGACCTCAACAGTTTTGAGCAGTTCTGTATCAACTACTGCAACGAGAAACTGCAACAGCTGTTTATTGGTACACAATTATTTTAATTACTATATAGGGCTCTTTAAGTTTGGTTTAACGTTGCTGCGTTTCTATAGAGTTGGTTTTGAAGCAAGAACAGGAAGAATATAACAGAGAAGGCATTACGTGGGAAAACATCCAGTACTTTAACAACCAAATCATTTGCGATCTGGTGGAACAACCACATAAAGGCATTCTAGCCATCATGGATGAAGCTTGTCTGAACGTGGGTAAAGTTACGGATGAAGTAAGTTGGCCAAGACAGGGAACCAAAGGGTGAAAGCAATAAGGAAACCTTTTTCTTTTTTTTCCACAGATGCTGCTGGAAGCCATGAACCAGAAACTTGCCAATCACCAACATTACACGAGCCGAAAACTAAGTCCAATGGATAAAGCTCTGAAGCAAGGCGAAGCCTTTCGCATTAGGTAAGGGTTTTGTTCTAAGCTAACAGTAAACCCAAAAGCATCCTCAGTTTTGTTTATTTTTTATGGTTTTCTCTGCCGCAAGTTAATACACACAGAAATTTGCTGATAACCAAAATCTTTATTTTTAGACATTACGCTGGAGACGTGGTTTATGACATACGCGGTTTCAATGAAAAGAACAAAGACACACTGTTCCAGGATTTTAAGCGGTTATTGTACAGTTCCAGTGATGAAACCATACGAAATATGTGGCCGGAAGGTGCTCAAGACATTCACAAAGTAACAACAAGCACATTCAATCTCATTACGAGCTTTCTAAAAATAAAAAGAACTTGGCTTACTTTTTCAGACAACGAAACGTCCGTTGACCGCAGGGACCTTGTTTAAGAACTCTATGGTAGCCTTGGTCAAGAACTTGACGAGTAAAGAGCCGTACTATGTACGTTGCCTCAAACCTAACGAGCAAAAGTCACCGGTGCTCTTCGACCAAGAAAGAGTCCGCCACCAAGTTAATTACCTGGGACTAATTGAGAACGTTCGGGTTCGGCGAGCTGGCTTTGCCTACCGCCAATCCTACGACAGACTCCTACGAAGGTAATTTGATTTCTTTTCTTGATCTTTTCTTTTTTTCTGAATTTTTAGCAGTTTCTTTTAAAGCAGTTTTTCCAAAAAATAACCATAATTTGTAGAAATAATTTAAAGGTAGTATAATTAATGGGTAATTTAATTTATTTTAATTTAGGTACAAAATGATCTCGCAGTACACATGGCCGAATTTCCACGGAGGTGCCGACCGGGACGGCGTTAAAATTTTAATCGATGAGCAAGGGTTCAGTCACGACGTTGTATATGGCAAAACCAAGATATTTATTCGCACGCCTCAGACGCTATTTTCCTTGGAGCAGGTTCTTTTTCTTTTCTTTTCTTAAAGAAGTTTTGATTAGTTTCCTTCATCTTTGCCAATTGATTTTAGGCGAGAGAAAAGCTTATTCCGGGAATCGTAATCTTTTTGCAAAAGTTATGGCGAGGAGCCATTTGCCGGAAAGCGTATCGTCGTATTCTCGCTGCTAAGAAAATATGGACTGCCTACAAACGTTACAAGTTGAGGTCATACCTCAGATTGATGCTCAATAACTTCAAGTTAGTTCCACCCCTGCATGATGCATTTCCGTTTTTAATATTTGTTTCTACGTCATTTCTGTTTTTGTAGAAACGTTGCCCAGTTAAGGGATTATGGAAAGAGTTTGGCATGGCCACGCCCTCCGACCTGTGTTGCGTCAATTGTGAGTTCATAGTCTTAGGATTTTTATTCCATTTCATTTAACACAGCGTGAGCAGCACTTTTGCTGTTTGCTGGCATATTTATTGAGAAAAGATAAGGGGAAAAAATGACATAGGTTTTAGGGTACATTGCACAGCCTAGGATTATAGATATAAAATGAGTCCTGTTACGTAGATACGATTATTCAAAGCTGCCTTCAATCGCTGGAGGGCTTGGATGGTCATGAAAGCCATTCCCGAGAAAGACTGGCCACAAATGAGGCTAAAGGTAACGTAGACACCTGGGAAAGTTATAGTAATATTTAAATTATAATATATATTTCAATCTTTAGATTGCTGCGTATAACGTTCTAAGTGGTCATAGGCAACAATACGGATTAGGAAGGAAATGGGAAGGCAATTATCTTGCCCTGCATTCCGATAATGCCAATACTGCAGTCTTCCATTCTTCCGTTGGTAATTTACAGAGCAGAGACCGATTCCAAAAGGTAATTCATTTTTTTTACGGTTATACAATAAAAAATAATACTTAAAACTTTTTTTTTTCCTGTGTCAGGTGCTATTTTCCTGTGGAATTCGGAAAGTGAATAAGCATTTAAAAACCGCTGACCGAGCTGTACTGATTACCGATCAGGCAATTTACAAAATGGATACCAAGAACTATAAACCCATGAAGGGAAAGAAACCACTGACTGATGTAAATTTCAACTTTTAATTGATTTTATTTTAGTTAGTTATTTTTGCTTTTAAGTCAAATGTTTATCTTAAGAGATTTTATTTTTTTGAATTGACAGGTTACGGGCTTGAGCATTAGTACTGGGGAAGATTCACTGTTGGTTATCCATTTGCAAGGTGGCAATGATTTAGTGTTGTCCTTGTATTCTCCGAATGGCCAGTCACGTGTTGGAGAAGCGGTGGGAGCGATAATGTGGCAATACCAACAGTAAAGGGTTTATGGCTGAACTTTCCAAAATTTTCACTTACCGTTTTCTTTTATCTGACTCCAGGCTCCAGAAACGTGATTTACGGGTGGTTGTCTCTAATCGAATCCAATGCATGCTCGGCCGGAAAGCGAGGAACGTCCGAGTGGAACCGAACCCCAACGTGGCCACTCCGACTTTCTTAAAAGAGTCGACGACAGACATACTTTATTCCTGCCCAAGTAGTGCAAATGAGCCTCGCGCCACCAACGGACAGCAAAAAGCTGGCTTTAATGGCTACCATTAAAAAACGAAACAAAAAGTATATTGTTTATGGCGGGGTTTGCCATAGATGTTCTTTGCCGGGCCAAGCTTTTTCGCACAAAGATTATGTATTAAGTTTCTTCCTTTGTTTTAAAAAAACTGTTTCGTTCGATAACGCAATTCCAAAAATTATCCCAAGGTGCCTTTGAAGGTGCCAATGTAGATACAAGAAGCAGTACTTTTTCATGTGTACTTATAGTGTCTAGCGTTAGGCACTTTGTCATGTATTCACTAAACATCGCATAGCCTTCTTTCTTTGTTTGCTGTGTTTCTTATATGCCATGACTTTGGTATGTCATGCTTTTGCAAGTGCCATTGGCTGGATTTAGTGCGTATTATGCAAACTGTATGCGCCAAAGCTTTATCCTTACGAATCACGAATTGTATTGATAATTCTTATCATTGCATTCATTACTTAAATTATCTGCCATACATAGAGACATAATGCACTAGTCTAGTTGTGATGTCCGCATTCTAGACCACAAATCTATTGCGGCCAGATTAAAAAACTGATATAAGGAAGTAGTAACGCAGTTATCAGGGAAGATAACAGATTCACACTATGATTATCTAACCAAGCAGATCCGCTAATGTGTCGGATAGTCCCGGAAGATCCAGGCGATTCTACGATAAAACCCCTCTCGTTTTCCCCTAATAACCAAAGACTGTAATAACGGCATTCTACGACTACAAGTTTAACTAATTCAATCAATTTACCCGAATATTGCAGCGTAGCGCCCAAAAATGAATCAACTAGCGAGCCAACCAGGCCTGCCAAAGCTGCGGAGCCAATCAAAGGCCATTGGGATGGACAGTCTTGAAGAATGTCTTCAGGCAGACAGAGTAGAAGCGTTAGGTAGTACGCCACGCCCACAACGAGTCCTCCCAAGAGACTAAATACCAATCCGGGTAAGGCAACTCCCCCGTTGGTACCTACGAGACAAGAAAAAATGTTACATTCTTTGGGAGGATATGGAATTATAGCTTCTTCAATCACCTTTCGGTACAGGCCTCCAAGTCGTGACTAAGTAAGGCTTGAAATTTGGGATTACGGTGCCTAATTCAGAAGCCCATGTGTCCCCATTACTGCAAGACAAAGCTCCTAACGTCAATTTTGTTAGGCTAGAATGGATCTTTTGTGGACTTACCTAAAATAGCAAGTGACAGCCAAGACGCACGGTAATCTTGAGCAAAGTCGATAGGCTTTTCGCCTACGCCCGATTCAATTATGTAGATTGTAGCCAGGTTGGCAGCTACGCCTCCATTGCAAAGAACTTGCACCCAATTTCGCTGCCCGCCTACGAATGAACCTCACAGTAGAAATATTCTGCATTGAGCAATGAAAATAAAGTACGCATACCTTCCTTGAAGTCTTGCTCGAGTTTACGTTTCTGGGACCTGCGGAATTTCGTAGCTTTGGATGACGTGAGGTAGAATGTGAATAAAGCTGCAAAGAAAGCGTAGCTGGAGAGTGTCAGCAAGAAGGCCACGAAAATCCCTAGCGTAGAATGCGTTTTACGTATTGTTTAAGCAATTCACCAACGAAATCGATTCACCAACGAAAGCTCCACTCCAATCCAGACTTTTACTTTTCAGGCCTCTTTTGGCAATGAGGACAGGGATCAGGATAGAGAAAAGCCAGCGAAATGGAGAAATCCCTTCTGACCCTATTAGTTAATGACATGGGTCAAAGGGTTTAACGGGGAAGTAATTTTCATTTATGAATGTGTATGCACCATCGCTGTCCTTCTCTGTCCATGCAAATACCGCACTCAAGGCCCAAAGGCATAGGGAGACAGGCAGGATTATCGTAGCCGCCAAGAATGGTTTGACAATTGTGTCTGTGGAAAGCGGTTTGGTATACTGTGGCTCTAGTTTTCTGTTTATATTTTCCACTCTGTTTCGTCTCATTTTTCTAAGGCTAAAAAAACAAAAATTTACACTGTAGTAAGCAACAATCGAAAATGTGACAATTTGCGCAACAATGAAATCTTAAAATTGGATTTGAACTGACCTGAGGCTGAGTGAGCGGGCTTAAAATTTTGTCTTGTTGAATAGTTGATATTGAGAATTTAGTTATAAAGCTTATTAAGTTACAGAAACCAGAATAGAACTTACCTGTAAATTTAAAATTGGGCAGAAGCTCGAAAATAAAGGAAGAATCCGAATAGTTTCAAAATAGAAGCATGCGCAAGTAAACAAACGTCCAAGAAATTATCGGACCGTGCTCCGATTAATCGATATGAAAGAGTCGCCATATTCACAGAGGTCGAGCTAGTTCTTGTACGCTTGTGTGTTTGGTGTTTTTGTGGTTGAAACTAGGCATAAGTTCATGTGATTTGGACACGAAAGTTATACTTTACATAACTTTGCTCCGGCCTGGGACGGAAACATGGGTGAAACCAAGATTATTTACCATATTGATGAAGAAGAAACACCATATCTTGTGAAGCTGCCCATCCCTCCCGATCAAGTTACTTTGGCAGACTTCAAAAATGTGCTCAATAGACCTAGCTACAAATTTTTCTTCAAATCAATGGACGATGATTTCGGGTATGTTTCAATCCGTTTTCTTTATTTCAAACCAAGCCTTATTTCCTTGTATAATAGCCTAAAAATAACTTCCTTGATCCTTTTAAGCGCTAAAACCTTGCCACTTTTATGCCTTTGTTTTCTCTACTTCTCTAGTAGACTGTAGAAATTCAGTTTCTCACTAATTCTGCCTAGTTAGTACCAAAGTATTTAGCAGTTAACATGCTCATTCGCGACCTAATGTTACAAAGTTAGATAAAACCAGTTTTCGAAACCGGGGGGAGCAACCCCAACTTACAGATGAAATATTGAAACCAAGGCATCCTATTACAAGCCTCCAGAAATGCAATATAAAGCAAAGTATTTTTTCCCTTCCAGATGACAAGTTTTTTTTTCGCAGAGCATCTTTGTAATCAACAAGCTCTTTTTATCAATTTTTTTCTTCCTTTTTTTCGCATCTGCAGAACTTCGCTGGTAGCCTTCTTTCTCTTTTGTTATTAGAGCTACTGAGCTATAAAATGCTTTGTTGGCGAAGTCTGAAGAAAGGACTTCGCAAGCATAACCTAACCAAGAGCCATAAAAGTTTGCTTGGTTAACAAGTTCCTAACAATGTTTTTTTTGCGTCCGTCTTTCGTGTAGGGTTGTGAAGGAAGAGATCGTGGATGACGATGCCAAACTCCCGTGCTTCAACGGACGAGTCATATCTTGGGTAAGTTAGTCAAAACCCCTTTCCTTAATAAACTCGTTTGTATTCGGTCTCATAATCATGGAGTTATTTTGTCTTTCCAGCTAGTTTCAGCTGACGGTAGCAGCGTGTCAGATAGCGTCTCCCAGTGCACAGATAGCTTAGCACCCTCAGAAGTTCGTGGAGGTCCTGAAAACAGACCGATCCAGCCATTTCGGTGAGCAGGAATCTCTACTTTTCTATCTAAACACAGGTGTTGTTCGACACTTTTCATTTAGACCACCTGGTCCCCATGGTCGAGCCATAGTCGACGATTTTACCACCACAGAAACGGAATCTGTCGTCAGTTCTCGTCGTAGCGGTAAGCTCACCTTAATTTTTATATCTATTTTTCTTGTCTTTTTCGTCTTTGGAATTCTCCAAGGGATCGAAGTTATTCCTGGTTGAAGGTTAGTCCGAATTAGTGAGCACGCTTTATGGCTGTTCCAGCTTATTGCCTTGTCATGTGTAATCTTCTTCTTTTTTCTTATGAGTGTGCGTATTTTTATTTTTTATTCTTATTTTCGCTTTTGATGTCGGGGCTGCCAGATCGGCATATTTTACATCGCAGCGTGCGACAACACAGAGAGGCATACGAGAATTACGATAGGTTTGACGGTGAGTTTTTTTTCCTCCTATTTTTTTTCTCTTTGTGTGTGTATGTGGACCGACCTCTTTGGCATGGGTGATACACCTTGGGCATGATTAGTTTTTGGAAAGCTTTGAAGCTAGATTCGTATTCCTACTCCTTCCCGTTACCGTATAGTATAGTCTTGAGTTTTTGCCTCCAAACTTTTTCCCCGTTACGCTTTATTACTTTTGTTGCTCAGTTCTTGGGTTTTTAGTTTGCTTGGGGAAACGCCACAAAATCAATACTTGATTGCTAAATGATACGTTTCAAAGGTTTTAAGGTGTTCCTTTTCCTAAACGAGTCCAACTTTTCCCCCTTGTTAACCGTTAAGGAAGCGGATAGTTCGATTCCATGACCAAAAGAGCAAAAAAATAAAATAAAGGTTTACTAGTTGGAATTCAAGCGAGCACGTATGTAGGTTGTTTAGTTTAAAGGGACGGTTTATTATTGTTAAGGATTAAAGTTTCCTTTTCCAACCTCATTCTTTCTGATCTTGAGCGTTTTCCTCTTAAGTTTTATTTTATTAGCAATTACAGTAGATGTCGCTTATTGTGATCACGTTTGTCAAGTGAATATTGATTATATTAAGCGGAGATTCTAGTAACCGAAAATCGGAAATATGCAATAGAATGCTACGATTAATCGGCGCGTGAAACGGACTGGCTTGTTTAAACCAAAGGAACACAGCATCGTCTACTTTTTTACCCTTTCCCACATATTTCCTTTCTCTAAACTCACTACACCCACTATTGTTTATTTCGTAACGATTTTTCAACAATTTTTGTAGAGATGATAACGGAATTTCTCATTTAACATTCGCTTTCCTTTGTGGCAAATCTTTTAAATTTAACTTGGTGTAAGTTTCAATGAGCCGTAACTTCTCTTTTACATTTAAATCAACCCTTTTCTTGTTCGTCTCCATTTTTTATAACCACACGTCTAAAATACTACTAGCACAGCACTTTTGAAGCCTACTCCTAAGCGTAGGTAGGGTTTTCAACACGATGTCTCTTATAATTTCACCAGTCAATTAAAGGAACTGGTCATTCAATTGAATAACCTGCTCATTTAATTGACTGGGGAGTTTAAAAGGGATCTCTCCGCAGTAGTGGGTTGGAAATGCCAGGATTGATCAAAATGACGTAAAGCAATTGGTCAGTAGGCTATGCGAAGTCCATGTAGCAACCACTACAGTAGTTTCGTTACTGTACACGTGAAGATTCTTTTGAAATCAATTCTAATATCCGAAAGTGTGATCCTAATAACCGATTATTTTTGTTTGGAGGACTTGATCTTGTCGTAGGCTTCCAGCCTGTTGACGTTTCTTTTATTTAAGCATAATTTAAGTCGATTCATATATTTCCAAGACAGGTACATGGACTAATAACCGATTAAAATGCTATAAAATTTATAATTTGAATCGGTCCTTTAAAATTCGATTTCAAAAAGCGGTTGATTCTAATAACCAGTGATCATAATAAGGGCGTCTAGTGTATTTTAAAAGGACGAGTCTGGTAAGTGAAAAGTTTCCGGAAAGTTTAGTTGAATAAGTTGGAATTACATGGAACAATAGGCAAAGGCATTTCAGGCATTCCTATTAGTTCGCTCAGTTTAGTATGGAGATTGCTTAAATAATTTTGCTCTGCTAATTAGCCTGGCACTTAGGATATAAATCGCTCGTGAGAAGAATTAGTCAAACTTGAAACGTTTTTTTTTGTAACTTGTATACATGTAACTTCCGATGGAGTTCCGAGAATAAGGACAAGGCATTTGTAGTTTCTTCGCCTTGTTCGATAAAAAACTTTTTTCCCCTAATGATGTTTTTTTAACAGGTGAACTGCATGGAAGACTTTGAAACTCGTTTTTCTACATTTAAAATTTATTTGAAAATATTGTGGAGCATTTTTCAGTGTGATTTATTTTAAAGCCTTTACGAAGTTTTTGTGCCATGGAACTAACCAGCCTTAACATGAAAAGAAAATGAAACCCGGATTGCATTTAAGATTGTTTTTTGTACCCTTGATCGTTGATGTATTTCCTTCATTTGTCTTGCTGGCAGTTGGTCCCGCCCTTCCCCGCTTGAATGGCCACCCCCATTCTCACCCTCATGCTCACGGAATCCATGCCCATGGCCATCTCAGCGGAAAGCAGCGATCTTCCAGTCATGGTTACGAGTCATCTTCCATGCTCTCTTCAGATTTAGAGTCCACGAGTTTCGTCGACTCGGAGGAGGATGCTTCTTCCCGGATTACTACTACGACAGGTTATTTTTTCTTCGTTTTTCATGTTTTCCTTCCTCCCCCCTTCCCCCCTTTAGATTCTTATTACTTGGCGTTTATTTTTTTTACTGGTTTAATTGGGCTGGGGTTGTTGACCCTTTAAAGACTTGCGTCTTGTGATTGGAGCCTTAATGGAGTCTTAATGGCATTCTTACAGAGCGTAGTAGCGTTTCGCGTGCTGCACGTCACCGTCGACCTCGTCGAAGAAGGCCGCGTATGCCTCCCATGTCCCGCACGTCGTCATTTTCCTCCATCACGGATTCGACCATGTCCCTTAATATCATCACGGTGACTCTGAACATGGATAGTGTCAACTTCTTGGGCATATCCATCGTGGGACAGAGCCATAAAGGCGGAGATGGAGGCATTTATGTCGGCTCCATCATGAAAGGGTAACGAATGATTCTGTCATAACGACTAATATGAACTAGCTTATTTTTCCTATCTGGTTTGGGGGGCTGTTTTCCATTCGTGCAGCGGTGCGGTAGCGTTAGACGGACGAATTGAACCCGGTGATATGATCTTGCAAGTCAATGACATTAACTTTGAAAACATGTCCAATGATGATGCTGTTCGAGTTCTGCGCGAAGTTGTCCAAAAACCTGGGTATATTTCTAAATTTCATTTTCTTAATTTAGTAATAAAATAAAATCATTTTTAAAATTAATTTTATAATTTCAAATTTCTTGCTAGAAAAGTCGAACAAGAAGTTCCGATTAAATAGGATTTCTTAGTTTGTAGTTATCAATAATTGTTGTAAATCCATAGGATTTTTTAATTGATTACATTATCAACGACTTAGTTTATAAATAAAATAACACCTGATTTTTTTAAAATTAATTTTATAGTTTCAAATTTCCGCTAAAAATATTAACAATAAATTCTTATTAAATAGTAGTTGCTAGTTTTTAATTATCAATAATTGTTATAAATCGAGAGATTTTTGTAAATTGTTTAAATTATCTAACGATTTTTGTGTTAGTCCAATCAAATTAGTGGTAGCTAAGTGTTGGGATCCACATCCGAAAGGCTATTTTACGATTCCTCGTACCGAGCCAGTTCGTCCCATTGATCCTGGCGCATGGGTTGCACATACGGAGGCTGCTCGAGGTTTGTCAGGTACGCGAGTTGCAACTCGCACTGCCTCTCTGATTTACTTATGATATGGCGAGTACTAATTTCTCTGTCTTTCCTTAGGAGGCTTATACCCTAATCGTCCGCCGTCAGTCACTACGCTGACTTCTAGCTCATCTTTGATTTCAAGTCTGCCTGAATCTGAACGTCAGTAACAAATGTTTAATGAAACGCCTCGCTCTACAGCACTAATCCAGTTTTAGGTCCTCCCGAGGAACTCAATTTGACAGTGCATACCGATATGGGTACCATTGTCCGGGCAATGGCACAGCCTGATTCAGGTTTGGAAATACGAGACAGGATGTGGCTGAAAATCGTAATTCCGAATGCCTTTATTGGTACGCTCTCCCACTCGAATTTGATAACAAAAAAAATCTTTATTTTCTTGTTATGGACTTTTTTTTATGTATACATATATTTTAATTTAAGCTTGGCGCATAGGTATAAGCCTGTTGCCAAAGTTTATTATTAAAATATAAATTTTTAAAATCGGGTAGGGGAAGGATTATTAAAATTACTATTATTACTATTATAGTTATTATGGAAATTAATGATCCCCATTCTAGGAGCCGATGTGGTAGATTGGCTTCATACTCACGTACAGGGTTTTGAAGAAAGGAGAGAGGCCAGAAAGTACGCTTCCCAGTTGCTAAAAGCTGGATTCATACGTCATACAGTCAATAAGATTACGTTCTCTGAACAATGTTATTATGTCTTTGGGGACTTATGTGGAGGTAACAAGCTTCGCTTCTTTCCAACCATTCTCGTTCGGAATTGTTATAATATTTTCTTCATCAGGCATGGCTTCAATGAGGTTACATGATCATGATTCGGTCTCCGAAGCTGATCGAGATATGCTATGTCCTTTACCCCCTCCCGCAGGATCTCAAACGGGCGGTAATGGTGGGCCAGGCTGGGGAGGCATTCATATGCCTTACGCAGGCACCTTTCAGCCTTCCCCGGCCTCCGGTTACGCCCCTATGCCGTTCAGCTATAGCAGTGATGCAGTGGCAGGCTATGCGCATCCTTATGGCAATGGAAGTAATAGTGTGAATAGTGGATCAGGTAATGAATCATCTTTTGATTATTTTTTTTGCTCACTTGCTACTCTTACCATTAATTCTTTTCTTATTTGTATGTATGTTTTCTTTTTTTCTTGTTTGTTCTTTTACTGTTGGTGTGGTTTGTGTTGTATTTCTGTATGTAAGACCTGAATCTTTAATAGGCAGTAGTAATGGATCGGATGGGCGTGGCAATATTGGCTTGGGTATTGGGTTAGTAGAGCGACAGCCGGGCTCTGGCTTAGTAGGCGCCATAAATCCCATCGGCCCTGGCGTGCATGGATCGACCGGCTCAGGCTCAGGCTCTCACTCTGGCTCCGCCTCCACGGCGTCCAGTGACGGTGACTCTCAACGATCAGAACGTAGTCGCAGGACGTTAACCGGCCCTGGACAGGCAGGACTGGGAATGGGAATGAGCGGAGCAGCCGGCATGGGTCTGCCAACCAACTTGCGACCTTTGGGCCAGGTACCTGCTGATGTGTCCGGCTCCAGGCAATCCTTTCGTATGGCCATGACCAACCCTTGTGAGTACTTCGTAGACGTTATGTAGATGGCATTGGAAAAAAGTCTCCGCGTGGCATTTTGGGGGCAAAATCTTTGGTGTGCTGTGATTCAGACTCATCCAGCATGGGACAAGTAACATTGGCAACAGAAGGTAGAGGCTTGCATGAACATGAAAACGCAGTAACATCCAAAAAAATTTTACGACTTGACTAAACAAAACTTACGCATTTAGAGCGGACTCACAAACATGCTCCACAAGGGTTGAAAGGGTTGTACTGGGAAGGAAAACTTGGATCCTTCGCGAAGGATTTTTTTTTGGCACCGCATGTTAACTTTCCGCATGTAGTAATTTGTGGCTTCTGAAACCACTTACGGCGGGCTCTTATCACTTTTCCCCATATTGTTTATGTTTTGTTTTTAAAAGTTTGAGCTTTTGATTCTGGTCAGTTTTGTTGGGAAATTTTTTATTAATGACAATTTTGGGGGGGGTCAAAAGGGGTATAGTAGCGTGAAAGACAAGGCAGCATAGGAGCTTTTCATGGAAGACTGCGAAAGCTGAATTGGTAGCTGTGAACTGATGTACCAAAGAGACGCTTGTTTTCGGGAACCAATTTTGAGAAGAGACAAAGACTGGAAGTGGAAGAATTTTTTAAGGAGTTTGCAAGTTTTCTACGCTTGTAGCGTTCACAATTGGATGGAAATCTTTTAATGCTCATATCAACGTATTGGACACGTAAAAGCAGCCGAGGAGTTTTGCATGGCACAAAAGGAGACCAAAAAATTATGTTATTTTGGGGGTTTTGAAGAGATTTTCTTTTCGAAGCTTATTTTGACCCTTTTTTGTTGGTTTCAAAGAGAGAAAATGTGAAAGGGGCTAGTGTTATATTCCTTGTTTTTCAGAAATTGTTGTGCGAAGTGTCCCTTAGTTAACCTGCCAGTTTTGTGTATCATTCGGCAGATTTTCATGGTTTTGTTCTGTACATAGCTATCCCAGATTCCTTTTTAGACATCACG
The DNA here is from genome assembly GCA_003724045.1 of Lepidurus arcticus. Taxonomy (NCBI): domain Eukaryota; kingdom Metazoa; phylum Arthropoda; class Branchiopoda; order Notostraca; family Triopsidae; genus Lepidurus; species Lepidurus arcticus. The sequence goes on along the minus strand of RJJA01000044.1, from coordinate 159,370 downwards.
TCCTTTTGATCCCTATCAATTGCATCTAATACTCATTCAGATGTCTTTTGCCTCCCTCAGCGTGTACAATATTCATGGTGCATGCCCATAAGCTTTTTTTCCCTGTATTTTATTTCCGGACTTTTTTTTGTATGGAGTGAATATTAGTCTGATCCTGACAATTCCTCACTGGAAGATTCTAACCTAGTTTTTTAAAAATCAGATTCCTCTCCCCAAATCTCCATTTTCAATTGAACCAGGTGTATTGTGTTTTCATTCAATGAACAGTGCCATTCTCCCAAAACTGTGTGCACTGCACGTCAATTCGACTCTTAAAGTCTAATGAGCAGCAGAGAGAAAAAATCGGAAAAAGCTCGAGTTCATTTACTCGGTCTTTGATTTAGTTTCTTCTTTGAAGTTGAGGAACACGAAGCTAAACAGGAACACGCCTGCCATCATGGAAAATGCGCTTACGTAATAAGGATAGGCGCTGTTGATGAAACGCTCGTATTGTGTGTGCTCCAAGGGTCGTACCGATACCTAAAATGGCAGAAACTTGAATTTTGGCTCGCAGATTTGCGTACAAAAAGATTGTTTACCTGTGTAGTGCTGTACAAGTACGTGTAACCCAGACGAGAGTAATCCACCTTGAACTGGAACACGCCATAGACGTCTGGAAGTTTGAACGTAACTTCGAAACGACCACTTTTGCCAGGTTTCAAGGTAGTGCGGACGAATGGATCAATACGAACGAATTCCAATTGCACATCAGTACCATCGTAAGGTACCCACTTGCCGTTCTTTAACTGGTCAATTTGAATAGAATATACCTGTAAAAAGGAGAAAGAAAGCGTTCAGCATTACGAGAGTTTAGTAACTTTTGTTAAGACAAAATACGACATTCGCGCATACCACTTGATCCAAGATGGTATAGGAAGAGGGTGGTTGCTTTTCGCCAACTTTGTGGTGCTTAACTTCGCCAACTCGGAGAACGCCTTCTTCTTTGAACACCCAGCGACTCAAAGCTTCGGCCAAATCTTGGTTGCCAGACTTCTCGTAACGAGATCCGCCAATGGCCTTTTGAACAGGAGAGTTGAAGAATTCGTCGGAAAAGAATTCCAAGGAGCCAGTAAATACGACGCGAGCATTGTTGCGTGCCTGCAAGGCAGCGATTAGAAGTGTGTCTTTGCCAACAGCATGGGGATACTAATAGAGCAAAGAATAAATATTAGAGCATAGATCGAATATTAGGAATTAGACAGAAATATAACCTCATCAATCGCTTGGTCAGGTTTGTAGGAGTAGGCGGTGCCAGAGGCAGTGAGGATCTCCAAGACCAACGGGTTTTGCTTGTCGGCAATTAAACCCGTGCCTTTGAAGAGGATAGGAGCAATTTTCCTTGAACCCACGATAGTTGATGCTTTAATGAGATTCGCAGGATCAGCGACAATCAGGGTATGCTATGAAAGATATGTCAAAAAGACGATAGATCAAAGATAAAAGAGAGGGTTTGGTGTATATTTACTTTGCCTTGGTCTTGAACATCATAGTTAAGGTGATCAATAACGGCAGCTCCTTCTTCATCAACTTCGAAACCGCACTCAGTCGCCAGCTCACGCAAAACGTCTCCTGCAGAAGAGCTAGCGGCAACCAATACGTTACCTAAGGAAATATAATTAGTTACGTTCTTAAAATATAAAATACAGTCAGAGTCAAAATAATAAATACCTCCAGCGTCAACGAATTTGGTGATAGCTTCTACGCTGACTAAGCCTCCAAACTCTTCAACTGAAGGCGCAAAGATGATGAGGTTATCGTACAAATATTCTCCATATTTGACCAGAACCAAGTTTGCATCATCAGCCGATTTAAAACTGAGAGAATAACCCATATCTACAATGATAAAGAGGAAAAAAAGAGAATAACGTTATGTTATGAACGCAGGTTAAAATGTTTACAACGTCAACGAGTACGAGACTTTATTAGTTTAGTGTTTACCTGTCAAGCTTTTGAAGAAGATGGAATGTGTTTCGCGCGTAGCAAGGGTGTCGAGTAAAACCAGAGTTTGCTTACTACCATAAGCACTTGCAACAAGAATTGTTAGGAATCCTAGTACCGTAAACTTCGACATTTTTACCGGCTTTCAGTTTTACAATTCAGTAAAGAGAACACCACGAAGTTGACACCCTGGCCAGCGTTGTCACATGTATCCGGGTATACTGTTATGGTTTTAACAGTAATAAAGAAAATACCATAATTAATGAATTCTCAAAATAAAATCAGTTTGATAAATTAATAATGACTTCAAGCTTTTTTAATTTACAAGCTCAATCACAAAAAAAAACTTTTTCTTCGCGCCGTGACTTGCGGGCTCCGCTGAACGCCATGTAGGAAGCGTTACCGGCATAGTGGAAACCGCCACGTTTGGCCAGCAGTGTTCTGGAACTTCCCGGAAAGCTCCGTTCGGTTCCGCTCCGCTCTTTTGGGCGGAAAGTTGACCAAAGAACGATAGAGAACGACGTTCCGGAAAAAAAGAAGTTCCGGAACACTGATTGCCAGGGGATGGGCTCTTGACGGCGAGACCGACCGAAACTTGCCCAAAGGCTCTCAGGCGCGGGTCTCGGCCCGGCAGGACGGCGATCGCGCGATGGCGCGAAGAAAATGTCGTTTTTTTGGTGATTGAGCTTGTAAATTAACCAAAGCACCTACAGACTTGTTTAAGCATGTTCAATGCAATCGATTTTCAATGCGCTCATGCTAGGCCACAGGTGCTAGGCCTCTTTTTCTAGGTGTAACTTACAGAAACAGGTTTTTATACAAATCTACGGTAAACCACTAGGTCTGAAATTCAATAAACACAGTAGATTGTATATTACTAAGAGATCGGCGCAGTTACGGATTAGGACAAGTTCTTCTAACGTTAAAACTGCACAATCCCATGACCATAATCTTGACCGTAGGCACAAGGCAATTCGCCAGACATGTGTCTAATACTCTCTGGAGCCAATGGGATATCGAGTTGAAGAAGTCTCTGCTCAGTGACAAACCAAACAGATTCGAACCTTTTTATCCGAATTCACAATTACGTCATAAGGACGACGTACCGCGACGTAAGGACGGACCTACCGTATTCCTTTATTACTAAGGATCTTTATATTATATTAAACTATTAAATGCATTTTAAACCATCAAGGTACTGTCTAAATAGCCAGACCGTTCCGAAATCAGCAAACGCATAAAGCGGATTCAGCCATCTTGGGGGAGGTGCCTAGAACCATGCCAGAGCCTTATTTTGCTTCAGGCGGGGCATTTTAGGTTAGATTAGGTTAAGTTAGGTTAGATTAGATTAGGTTATTTTAATAGTTCTAAGCACCTTGCGGTGTAAAACGCGGCAAAGTCTGTGGATAAAAATAGACTACGTGCACCGCTGCGACTTTTATGCGGTTGCTGAATATTCAAAGAGGAACCTCCTCCAACATGGCTGAATCCGCTTTTATGCGTTTGCTGCTTTCTAGACGGTCGGGCTAGCCTAACGTTACACGCCGAAGCACGCTAGACCAGGGGTGTCCAACCGTTTTTTCGATTCGCCAACGTGTTGGCGAATCGGGGTTCCAATTCGCCAACACTTGAAAATGCCCTCCGAATTCGCCAAATTCGCCAACACCACAATTCGCCAAAATCGCTGCAACGCAAAACTTCTACCAGTTCTACCAGTATGGTGCTACCAGTACAAGTTTTTCGTTCAGCGCTGCAGCCCAAGAAACAAGTCGAGAGTGCTAAAAGAGATTCACCGGTTGAATCTACGAAATTAAAATCTTTTTGGCAAGGTTTGTC